>CASHTH010001375.1:0-23930 GCA_030341885.1 Geodia barretti | reverse complement strand
CCTAGCAACGCTCTCTTCTACGGTTACAACAACACACTCAGGTAGCAGACACACACATAATACCCGCCATGCTGTTGACCAATGTTGATGGCAGTATCTTACTAAGTACACAGAGTAAGTAGTCGGCCTTCAAGGCTGACCATATTTGGCATTATTATGAATGATGTAATCAGCAAATGTTCATAAGTGTTGCGTATCATACGTAAGTACTTTATGGATTGTATACTCTGGCATTTACACTACACAATTACAACTTTAACCCCTGTCTCTATTCCATACCACCTCCCTGTCCCTATTCCACACCACCCCTGTCCCTATTCCATACTACCCCTGTCCCTATTCCATACCACCCGTGTCTCTATTCCATACCTCCCTCTGTCTCTGTGCGGTAAGGACGGCGGCAGTCATGAGTGTCTGAACGAGTCGAGACACGCCTGCAGCTGGCGAGCTCAGAACCCACATCACGTCCCCGAGCCGCGTACCACCACACGGGAATGGAGAACACTGCAGTCCTCGATACGCCGTTTGAGAGTGAATCTGATGTTTGTTTCTCCAGCAATCAACCTCAGTTTCACTTTCGCATCTTCAGTTTTACTTTTCCCTCCACTCCCACCTTCACTCCCTTCCTCCATCACTTTCTCTTCTCCTCCTCCTCCTCCTCCTGCCCCCTCTCCTCCCTCCTTTCCCTCCTCATCATCCACAACCCACCCCTCCAACTTGACGTTTCCAATGTTGCACATCTTGTAGATGATGACTGACTCTTCGTCGGTCGTCTTGTAGCGAGTGTGAGCGAGCGTGGCCGGGTTCCATTCCGGATTCGTACTCTGGATCGTGATATCGGAGATCTCGAGCCGGGCCCGGTACGCAGGATCTCGGAAATTGACGACGATGGAGCGAATCTCGACCTTCATTCCGTCTATAACTTTCTCTGAGAATCCGTACTTTGACGGCAAGTTGGACCTTTAACGGAGAGAGAAAGAGAGGGAGTACGGTTTCAGGACGTCCTGAACTATAGGTTATGATTCTTCAGGACGTCCTGAACTAGTTAGGACAGTGTGTGCTTTAGGACACCACAAATCAGGTCACTTTGTAGCTACAACTGAACCTGTATGATATTGTGCTTGTCCTGAACATTATTTCAGGACAGGTATGTATTACAGTTCAGGACACTCCCTCACCCCAACTTGTCGAGAATGTTGCCAGAACTCTTTTGAGCCGTCTCGCCCGTTGCCGTGGTAACCTCTATCTCAACAGTTCCAATACTCTGTAACAGACAGAGTGAAAACGTTGAAAAATGTCGTTTTCGACAAGGAAACAACAAACCACATATTTAGAGGTGAAACCAACGAATGAGGGACCCTCTAAATAAAGCACACCTCTCTATAAAGGACACTTGGTCCTGCCACATTAAGTGCAATCCCCGAATACGGGACACCTCTGAATATAGGACGGTTTAGATGTCCCAAAAAGTGTCCCATATTGAGAGGCTGTTCTCTGTATCTCACAATCTTATCTCACAATCTGAATCGGGTCGTTCCTGAGATTTGTAAACGGGACGTGGGCCCGTATTCGGTCGCACATCACCCTGGCAACCCGTATCCATGGCGGCAGCTGGAGAACCTGGGTGATGAAATCGCAGTTCAGTTCGAGATTTGTGAGGACTCCCTTTCCAGTGAGGACGGCCAGCGATATGTCACTGGGCTTGAGATCTTTGGTGAATCTTGGGAGAGAGGGGAGAGTGGGGAGGGAGGAGATGGAGTGGAAAGAGAACAAGAAAAATAATGAAGTGTGATGCTTCTAACGAATATTAACTATATACTCACTTTGCCAATTTCTCGACAATTTTCTTCTTCACGAAATCCGTCATGTCTTCCCCACGTCCTCTGACCCTCACTCTTCACGTCACCGAGAAATTCCCTAAGTCCCTGTCGTTAACGAGTACTCTAGCGTCGCCTTGCCGACGTGTGGTCGCTCGAGACTCGTTTTTCTTCCTGTTAGTCCCTCCAGCTAGCCTCTGGAGCTACAGTCAGCCCCACTACCCCCTCCTGGCTGCAACGTTCACTTGCCTCTCTGCGCTTTTTGGTCAGAGGCGCCTCCTTAGCCGGAAAGATAAACAGATGATTGCTCGCAATACGCACGCACACGCGCGGAGTACGCGAGCGCGGAGTAACATAATGCGCATGCGCATGTCGGACGACTGTGACGTAATCTTACGAAAAACGAGCCCCACCCTTCTTTACGTCATGGGGGTCACGCGTACGTACGTACGTACAAAATAAACACCACACCGCGGCCCAGAATCGGAGGATCTTGTGTGCAGACTAGCCCAATACTCGCCTTTGCAAGTTCCCTCTCTTTTCGTCATGAAGATCCTGCTGTTGGTTGCTGCGCTCGCCGTCTGCGCCTGCGCCACCTCGTTGGGTAAGTCAAACAAGCACTCATCTCCAACCTCCTCTTTCTCTCTCCATCTCTCTCCAGCTCCGCTACTGGCCGAAGACTCAACGTCACGTGTTCCTGGAGAATACGTGGTTATCTTCGATGAAAGTGTCACGGATGATGACGGTAAAGTAGCTATGCATGTTCTGCGTAGAATAGTTAGCAATACTGCACTAGCTAGCTACATCGTAGCAAAACCACTAGCTATATAGCGTTGGGAAAAAAACGTCAAAATTATTGCTGATTACAGTTGGATGCATTTTTCATTTTATGAACAATAGGCAAGAGCTAAATATGATCATGTCATCAAAACTATCATTACAGATCAGCCTAATGATACAGTATAGAAATAGCAGTGTACCCCTGGTATAGGGACAGTAAATTAAGCTGCGCTATGCTTTAAGATGTGTAGGCATTGTCCAAATTCGATGTCATGTGAGACATGAATACATTTATCAATTGCATGTCTTGCATTCCCTCCACATAATGAAACACTGCCGTGCCCATAGTATTGTGCAATCTATAGCAGTGCTTTATAAGCCACAATAAACAGTTGTAGCTCCCTTTATCTGCAAATGGTAAATACCCACACAGTTTCCCCCAATAGTATTAATCTCCAATGGTTACAACAAACAGTTGCAATAAGCCTTGTGCCATGCTTGATAACCATTTATTTTACCTTTATCAAAATTATGAGCCCTCTTAAGATGCGCCAATTTGGGCGGATCTTAATTTTTGGTTTTTTGTCTCAGTATTTTCTCATGTTCGGACCGTCAAAAATATGATGAGTTACCACGGCAACAAGACAAACTTTGTGATGCACGAGTACCACATTGGTAGTTTCCGTGGTTACGGAGCAAAAATGGACGACAAGTACGTGAGCCATAATGTACGATCTGATTCATTCATTAACCCTTTTCTCACTGATTTTACAGGCTGAGGGATATTGTCCGGTCGATGAAAAATGTTAATTACATCGAGTGTAGTCAGGTATGACATCACATTGATGTATGCTGCACTAAAAATAGTAACTAGTGTTTCTATTTTTACTACAGTACTACCACACAATGCAAGCACCGTGCACTCTAGAGACAGGTGCTACTTGGGTAAGAGTTTCGAGAAAAATGTGTAAATATTTTTTACTGTAAATTTTATGAATTAAGGGAATTGTTCGAACAACGATGGTTAACTTGCCACAATCTGAAGATTACAGTTATAAAACTCAAGGTGAGTTGATGTAATAATAGGAAGTAGAGGGAGGGAGAGGGAGAAAGATCGAGAGAGATCGAAACAGCTGTTAGAATCTTGCTTGGATAGGGGGTTATGTTCCTCTTCTCTTTCTTGCAGCCGGAGACGGAGTGGATGTGTACATCATCGACACGTGAGTAACAAGTAATCTTCACATTTTCCGACATTATTCTTCATTCTTCCCATTTCAGTGGTATTTATACTCAACATCCTGACTTTGGTGGCAGAGCCATATGGGTTGGTTCAATGCTGATATAACCGGTGTACAAAACCGGTTTTACCTGTTCGTCTTGTTGTTATTCAGGGCGCTGACTTTGTCGACAGTCCTTCACCTGGAACTGATCTTAATGGCCATGGAACCCACGTTGCTGGTATATTGGGTCTACAGTAATTAATACTGATATATCGTACGTCTGAAGTGGAATACCCAAGGCGCACGAAATTCCTATATACTACTTAATGCAAGCCACGAGACATTTTAATGGTCTTCTGTATATAGTGCATTAATGATTATATAGCTACTGTATATCTTTCTTCTGTAGTGCATTAATGATTATATAGCTACTGTATATCTTTCTTCTGTAGTGCATTAATGATTATATAGCTACTGTATATCTTTCTTCTGTAGTGCATAATGATTATATAGCTACTGTATATCTTTCTTCTGTAGTGCATTAATGATTATATAGCTACTGTATATCTTTCTTCTGTAGTGCATTAATGATTATATAGCTACTGTATATCTTTCTTCTGTAGTGCATTAATGATTATATAGCTACTGTATATCTTTCTTCTGTAGTGCATTATGATTATATAGCTACTGTATATCTTTCTTCTGTAGTGCATTAATGATTATATAGCTACTGTATATCTTTCTTCTGTAGTGCTATTAATGATTATATAGCTACTGTATATCTTTCTTCTGTAGTGCATTAATGATTATATAGCTACTGTATATCTTTCTTCTGTAGTGCATTAATGATTATATAGCTACTGTATATCTTTCTTCTGTAGTGCATTAATGATTATATAGCTACTGTATATCTTTCTTCTGTAGTGCATTAATGATTATATAGCTACTGTATATCTTTCTTCTGTAGTGCATTAATGATTATATAGCTACTGTATATCTTTCTTCTGTAGTGCATTAATGATTATATAGCTACTGTATATGTTTCTGAGTTACTCTCTCAACTGTATGGAGTAGGATGTTGAGAGAACTGTGTATTATGCAGGTACGGTGATGTCCAACACATGGGGGTTGGCTAAGAGAGCCACATCAATTGCGGTCCGTGTTCTGGACGCTGGTGGCTCTGGATCGACAACGTACGTCCAGTCACCTTGACTGCCAGAGTAGATTTTCACATTTGCTTATGGGGGAGAGGCTTGTGACAACGAGATTCTTTTGCCTCCCTTCTTTAGTGGTGTGATTGCAGGAATTGACTACGTACCAGGAGAAGCATCTAGGAGGGGAAGGGGAACGAAATCCATTGCCAAGTAAGCACACCTGTCTCCAATGTCTCCATTCCAGTTCACAGGACATGTCTCTGTTCCATTCCACAGCATGTCTCTCGGAGGAGGGAGGTCTACGTCACTCAATAATGCAGTAGATGCTGCTGTTACAGCGGTACGAGAGAGACGAGAGAGAGAGAGAGAAGAAGAGAGAGAAGGAGAGAGAGAGAAGGAGAGAGAAGGAGAGAGAGAGAAGGAGAGAGAAGGAGAGAGAAGGAGAGAGAAGGAGAGAGAGAAGGAGAGAGAGAGAGCGATGAGAGAGACGCAGGAGAGAGAAGCGAGAGAAGAGAGGAGGAGAAGGAGAGGAGAGGAGAGAAAGAGAGTGTGTTTTTTGCCTATTGTAGGGAGTCAGTTTTGCGGTTGCCGCTGGAAACGAAGGGCAGGATGCTTGCAATGTGTCACCAGCCAGTGCACAGCTCTGGTCAGTCGACTTTCACTTTTATATTTTCCTTCTCTCTAGACATGGAGTGGTAATTACGAGGCACCGAGTTTGTATATATAATATAGATCTGCAATGTGATAATAATAATAATTTCCTTTCTTCAGTGTAACAGTTGGTGCTAGTGACAGGTCAGATCAGTTTGCCTCTTTCAGCAATCTACGGCACTTGCGTTGACATCATTGCTCCTGTAAGACCATTACGTCATCTTTACCTCATTGTCATTTTAACTGCATGTTTCCTCTTGTTCACTGCAATGTGAAGGGAGTCGGCATTACGTCTACCTGGCTCAACAGAGAAACGAACACCATTTCTGGTATATTTGGATTTATCGTTGCTACTTAATTTAAGAATAAGTTTTGAACTCTTAGATTATTCTGTCATTTTCTTCTGTCTCTTTTTTCTGTCTCTAAGGCACGTCCATGGCTGCGCCTCATGTTGCCGGGGTGATGGCCAAGTATCTGAGCGAGTCTGACTATACTCCAGCCGAGCTGAAAGCTCATATCGTAGAAGAGTAAGTATTATGTCTGCAGATTTCATTTCTTAGAACGGTTTTCGTGAAACTCTCTCCCCCCTTTCTCTGCTCTATTCCACGACAGGTCTACAAAAAACAAGGTCGATGGACTCCAACCGAACACCCCAAACCTATTGGTGTTCAAATCATGTGAAACATCCTGAACTTTGTATATATTATGAACTTATTTGTGTCTCCCTAAGACATGTATGATGCATTATAATTATAGCTGTTTCATTTCTGGAGAGAAATTCCTTCCACATCCCTAATGAGAATTTTTGTGTTTGTGACAGATGTGGTGCAAACCATGACATAATTATGAGACACTATGTTTGCAACCTAGTCTCGTCCCTATAGTGAGGAGTGGGATGGGAGAAAAGGGGGAGGGGCTCGGGTCAAAGTTCACACAGCATCCGTCCCGGAAATCTTTTATTGTGGCTCAGCTGAATTACGGCCTTCATCTCTCGTTACGCCGCGCCTCTTCTTTTTATAGAGGTGGCCGGCTATTGACGACGCTGTTGGCAAATAGTCACTTGTGTCCGCAGAGGTGTTAGCAACTCTTGTGTATAAGAACCCGGCGCCACTGAGCAATGGAACACTCTCCCGATGATCCGGCACCGGGCGGTGGAGACGGAAACCGCCGAGACGAGAGAGAACCGCCACAAATTGTCGGAGAAGAAAAGGACGGGAGTTTGTACCCGTACGACTACTTGGAGGAGCCGAGTCGCCCTTCTTCGCGAGCCAGTTCGGCCGGTGGGCGCGTCTCTCCCTCCATCCTCCAGGACCTGGCCTCGGGAGACATGGACAACGTGGCTTGGAGCGAGCTGCCCGTAGAGAGGGTCTACGACTACTTCGCACAGGCAACGAGTCTGGAGAGCGTCCTCCGCGCTTTCGGAGAGCTGAAGGCGAAGCTGGGAGTGGAAGAGCTGCGCGGTCTGGAGCTGTTTGGAGCCCTGAGGGAGAAGCTGTGTACTCAAAAGACGTGGAAAGCGCGGGACGCTCTGCAGCTGTTGGAGAAGAGAGCTAACCAGCAGGAGTATATGGGCCAGAAGGCCGCGGAGGGAGTGAAGGTGCTGATAGGTGAGTTGAAGGCAGAGAGAGAGAGGGGGGAGGGTGAAAGGAAGAGAGAGAGAAGAAGAGAAAGGGAAGGGAGATCAGAGAGGTAGAGGAAGGAGTAAGGAAGGAGGAAGCACCATGTACAATAGCCATCTGAAATGACCTGAAAACCAACAATACGCAGACGTAATGTAAACACAAGGGTTTTTCTTAAGTCACTAAGTCAGGACATTTCTTAACAATCGACCGTAATACGTATCACTGTACCATACATACAACTATTATCCCTCCATACACATGCGTACAGGCCACCCTCTATGGCGTGAAAGCAGCATACACTCTCTCTCTCCTCTCTCTCACTGTAGCCGCGTTGTTTGTTTAAGACTGTCGCAAACACCTTGCACCATTGACTAACTCCAGGACCTCGCCATTGTGTGAATAAACCCAGCACCTGTGTGATCTCTATACGATACATATGTACCATATACATGCTTTAGATCTCTATAGCTTTCCTCCCTCCCATGAGTGACTTCACATTAAAGCTTGTTACGCTAATGCGTTTACATTATTCAGCCAATGAGAACCTTTCTCTAAGTACTGCGTATACACGCCTTTTCTTTCCCCGTGAATTGGCTCGAACGAACGAACAAACAGAGGCAGTTCTCGAGTTTTTCATGTAGGTACACGTTTGTTTTTTTTTGCAGCAGTTTTTGGGGAATGAACGATTTAGTTTCAGCATTTTCAGGAAAAACATTAGTTCTTTCCCGTGTCGATCCACTTGGAGAAAATAGAATGCGTTTTGCTCCTTTGCTCCTTTGCTTTTGGGATGTGCGTGATTGTGTGAACTGTGGAAAATAGGGTGGCCTAAACTTTTCGTACTTTTAGCAAGCAAGTGGGGGGGAAGGACAGGCCAACCAACCATCCTGAATACCTTGACTATAGCTGGAGTGTGCAGTGAAAGAATAGGGTGGCCTAAACCTTTCGTACTTTTAGCAAGCAAGTGGGGGGAAGGACAGGCCAACCAACCATCCTGAATACCTTGACTATAGCTGGAGTGTGCAGTGAAAGAATAGGGTGGCCTAAACCTTTCGTACTTTTAGCAAGCAAGTGGGGGGAAGGACAGGCCAACCAACCATCCTGAATACCTTGACTATAGCTGGAGTGTGCAGTGAAAGAATAGGGTGGCCTAAACTTTCGTACTTTTAGCAAGCAAGTGGGGGGAAGGACAGGCCAACCAACCATCCTGAATACCTTGACTATAGCTGGAGTGTGCAGTGAAAGAATAGGGTGGCCTAAATTGTTCGTACTTTTAGCAAGCAAGTGGGGGGAAGGACAGGCCAACCAACCATCCTGAATACCTTGACTATAGCTGGAGTGTGCAGTGAAAGAATAGGGTGGCCTAAACTTTTCGTACTTTTAGCAAGCAAGTGGGGGGAAGGACAGGCCAACCAACCATCCTGAGTACCTTGACTATAGCTGGAGTGTGCAGTGAAAGAATAGGGTGGCCTAAATTGTTCGTACTTTTAGCAAGCAAGTGGGGGGAAGGACAGGCCAACCAACCATCCTGAATACCTTGACTATAGCTGGAGTGTGCAGTGAAAGAATAGGGTGGCCTAAACTTTTCGTACTTTTAGCAAGCAAGTGGGGGGAAGGACAGACCAACCAACCATCCTGAATACCTTGACTATAGCTGGAGTGTGCAGTGAAAGAATAGGGTGGCCTAAATTGTTCGTAGTTTTAGCAAGCAAGTGGAGGGAAGGACAGACCAACGAACCATCCTGAATACCTTGACTATAATCCTCAGGAGTGACTGTGGAATCTTAAGAATTTAGTAAACCAATGTATAACTGGATAGTGTGTGGTAACTGATCAAATGTATTCAGTCTCCTATTCCTGGGCAAGCTACGCACAAGGCCTGTAATATTGGCTGTAGTAAGCTGTACATTATCAGAGAACGAGATCTACAGCTGATGCTACATGATTGCAGCTGATAATCTGCAAGTTACTCTGAATTTAACCCTTCGCTCTCTTGCCACACTGTTTGTCAAAAATGCCGCGGTTCACGTATGAGCAAATGTGAATGGTTACAAATTAAACTGCTAACTAATCGTTGAATGCAAGAGTAACTTTTCTTGGACGCAATTTACAGGATTACATGAAAATATTTGTGCAATTTTCAAGATTGGAATTAATCAGGAGTGATTTTTGCCTCCATGGTCTCATGGGGGTTAAAACCTGAACTGTAGGCCTGAAAGGGATTTATTGTTGGAAAGGGTGTGAGGGAGAGTGTTAAAGAGCTGCATATGTTGAGGATACATTGTCTGTGTGTGGAGGATATGAAGGAATGTTTTGCCAGCTGGCCTTTGGCTCCGAGATGTTTACAACATGTACATGCAGTGGTGTTGAACATGTAAGACTGGTGTAGTTCTTGTAAAAATCTTGTAGGAAATGTACGAGACTTGTATATAGAATGTCGTAGGATTTGTAAAGACTTCTGTGGTTTATGTAAAGGCTGTACATGAGAGGTGTACATTTCATGTAGAATATGTGTTGCAGTAAATTGAAGACTAGACAAAGGGAAGGGCAGTGAAATAGGGGCGAGAGGGGGAAGAAATGGAGACAAGGTAGGGATAGGGAAAATGAAATATAGGGTGGAGATAGGTGTGAGGACTGCACAATAGAGGAGAAGGAGAGAGGGGGAAGTAAAGATTGAGAGTAAAGGGAGGTATATTGTATATGCTAGCAAAGAGAGGTAGGGAGGGTAGGAAGAGGGGGTGTTTGTAGCTGCATCTAAGGCAAGTGATACCTCTCAATGGTACACAATAGTCAGATGAAGAGCCTCACTACAACCACATGCTCTCTCTCTTGTAAGGCCTTTTGTGATACTATATACTGTTGTGGGAGGATAATGTATACTGTTGTGAGAGGGTAAACATGTGACTGAGGTATATATAGAGACTATATGGCAGGGTCTGTTGGTAGATCAGTTGGCCAAGTCCCTTTCCTTTGCCTGGACTACCACTTCCTTTGATGACTGGCCAACAGCTGTGTCATCTTTGATATGATTAGCTTCACCCACCGCCACATAAACATGTCTTCAAGTGTATATATGTATGTACACTTTCCATTGTATACTTATTGTATGTTATTTCGCCAACTAGTGAGCTTTCAATCTTCCTTCCTCTCTCTCTTTCATTTTCAATCAGATCAAATTTTTTTTGGTTACAAAACACTTATGCTCTCTCTCTCTCTCTCTCTCTCTCTCTCTCTCTCTCTCTCTCAGTTGGAGGAGGACCGGTCGGTCTAAGACTTGCCATAGACTGTCTCCTATTGGGATGTGACGTGAGAGTCATCGAGAAGAGGCCTTCTTTCTCTCGGAACAACGTCCTCCATTTGTGGCCTTTCACTATCGAAGACCTCAGACAACTCGGAGCCAAGAAATTCTGCGGGAAATTCTGTGCAGGAGCCATTGACCATATCTGTACGTTAACACTTAACCAGCCACCCGACACATAAATGTGTCCAGAGCCTCCATAAGTCAATAAGAATTTATATGTGGGGTTATAATACTAGGTGCTAATACATAAAATTCTGCTTATTTTAAGAAGATACCCATAGTGTCCAAAGGGTTTTAAATGTGTATTACGATTTTCAACATACAATTACGTAACTACTAACATTATGCTGAAACTAAAAGTCAAGATGTGCACCATTTCTCTGTAGGCATTCGCTCCCTGCAGTGCATCCTGTTGAAGATCAGTCTCCTCCTCGGACTCTCGTTCCATGCCGGAGTGGAGTTCCTCCAGGTTCTGGAACCAAACGCGGACACGTGAGTCAATGCCTTTGTTTATACACTTCACAGCACAAATTTCTTACACAACAACATTGTAATGGTTGAATCAATAACTGTTCATCTCTCTCTCTCTCTCTCCCTTGTTTCTGTAGTGGTTGGCGCGCCAAGCTAAACCCGTCTGACCACTTTCTAAACCAGTTTGAATTTGACGTGTTGGTTGGAGCCGACGGTCGCCGTAGCACCGTTCCAGGTACCCACACACACACACACACATGTAGACACATTGGGACATTGAGTTTCCTTTAGTAGAGGCTCCCTTAACTATTATTTTCACTTTCACAATGTATGTTAGCAAAAGTCCGTTTTTTTTCAAAGTGGACTAATACTCACTGAAACTGTATCTAGGCTGATGGGGGTGTGCCTTATGCCCACTTACACACTTGGAATTAGGCCGAAGTAGGGAGAAGGGGGAGGGGGGAAGAGGAATGCAGTTTCTATGGCGAATTTCTGTCCTCAATTACCCACGACATCATTCTTACAAACTTACGATAATTACACATCAGACATTCTCACACTGATCGACCGACCACCTGGTATACCGACGATGTCGTGGTGATGTAATCCTAATTACGTAACGATGGTGTAATCCTTCACATACACAAGCCACCTGGTTGCCTCTAGTCTACGATGTCTGTCGTGATGATGTAATCTAATGATGTCATGATGATGTAATTAATAATAGTGTGATCCCTCAGGGTTTGATCGGAAGGAACTGAGAGGTAAGCTGGCACTGGCGATAACTGCCAATTTCGTCAACTACTTCACGAGAGAGGAAGTGGCCGTGGACGAGATCAGTGGAGTGGCTTTCATCTTCAACCAGAAATTCTTCAAGGTGCGTGTCCTGGTTCCATTCCCCCGTTCCCAGTTTCCAATCCCCCGTTCTCGTGTCATCTTGCTTGAGCTCCTTTCAAAACACACAATTCATGCAGTGGTTTCCTACACTTCCCGTTAGGTGTTTGGGCTTGATTGAAACTAGTATATACAGAGGTGAGAGGTTTGCTGGCAGTTTCCATGATCAGAGGTTCCACTACATATTGTAGCCTTTTTTGCTAGCCAAACATTCTCTCCACCTCACCCTCCCTCCTCCACCTCCCCTCCCCTCCTCTCCACAGGAGCTGAAAGCGGACACGGGCATCGACTTGGAGAACATTGTCTACTACAAAGACGACACACACTATTTCGTGATGACTGCAAAGAAATACAGTCTCCTCAAGAAAGGAGTTCTAGTGGCTGTAAGTCATGTGATCCACACACACTGGTCAGGTGACCTGCCCTCATAATCATGTGACCCTCTCATATAGTCATGTGATCCATACTGAACTGTCATGTGGATCATCATGTGACCTCTTCCTATATAAAGTGTGTGAAATCATGTGACTCTCACAAAAGTCATGTGACCTACTTCACGAGTAATTTACTCCAAAAATGAGTCACGTGACCTCTCCTCCCAAACTCATGTGATAATCATGTGACCTCACCATAGACTAGCGTGATTGTCATGTGACCTCCTCCCAGGACCTCCCTGACACGAGGGATCTCCTCCATCCATCAAACATCAACAAAGAAGAGTTGTACGAGTATGCAGTGGATGCTGCCGGCTGGTCAACTGAACTGCCTCAACTGGACTTTGCAGTCAGTCCACTCTTCTCTCCCTCTTTCTCTCTCTCTCTCGGGCCTAGTTGTAGCTTGCCTCCTCAACTGGACTTTGCAGTCAGTCCACTCTTCTCTCCCTCTTTCTCTCTCTCTCTCGGGCCTAGTTGTAGCTTGCCTCCTCAACTGGACTTTGCAGTCAGTCCACTCTTCTCTCCCTCTTTCTCTCTCTCGGGCCTAGTTGTAGCTTGCCTCCTCAACTGGACTTTGCAGTCAGTCCACTCTTCTCTCCCTCTTTCTCTCTCTCTCTCGGGCCTAGTTGTAGCTTGCCTCCTCAACTGGACTTTGCAGTCAGTCCACTCTTCTCTCCCTCTTTCTCTCTCTCGGGCCTAGTTGTAGCTTGCCTCCTCAACTGGACTTTGCAGTCAGTCCACTCTTCTCTCCCTCTTTCTCTCTCTCTCTCTCAGGCCTGTAGAGTTTAGTTGTAGCTTGCCTCCTCAACTGGACTTTGCAGTCAGTCCACTCTTCTCTCCCTCTTTCTCTCTCTCGGGCCTAGTTGTAGCTTGCCTCCTCAACTGGACTTTGCAGTCAGTCCACGATGAGTAACTTGTTTCTCCCTCTTTCTCTCTGTTAAGAGAGAAAGAGGGAGAGCATATAGAGTTTGCGTAATTTCATCAAATAGATGCACACTAAGTTTGTCTATTATCCTCCCCTCTCTTTCTGTCTCTGCAGCTAAACCATTACGATGAACCCGATGTCGCTCTTTTCGACTTCACCTCCATATTTCAGGTATAATTATAGTACTTTCATTTTCAACGAGACCTGAACTGGAATGGCCATCCAGTGCTCGTGTGATACAGCTCCCGATCATTTCCCGTGGGTTTGCTTGATGCCAGGCTGTCTTAGTTCTGAAACATTTTACTACTACTACATAATAGGCATTTGTTCGTTAATATTAGCCGGAGACATGGTTGATCTGTTCACAATTTGATGAAGAGTTTATTGATTAAATTTGTAGCAGGAAACACGTCTGATCTGTTCACAATTTAGAGTTTATTGATTAAATTTGTAGCAGGAAACACGGTTGATCTGTTCACATTTTGAGGTGAGAGTCTAACGTTGCCTCTACGTATGTATGTAGGCGGAGTACGCGGCCAGAGCTCTCAAGAGACGAGGCAGGGATCTCATTCTCTGCGTGGTCGGAGACGCTCTTCTTGAGGTATGTGTTGTACAAACCACACCCACCAACTAATTAACTGACCGTAACAATGTAATTACTGTACCTCTACTTTCACTTGATCTACTTCCACTTGCCACACCCAACAATTGTAGTTTCGTGTTACAATTTTCAGTGGGGAGAGAAGCGTCTCTCATTGGCCCCTCCTCCTCCAATCACATCTCTCTCCTCCAATCACATCTCTCTCTCTCTCTCTCTCCTCTCTCTCTCTCTCTCATCTCTCTCTCTCCTTCTCTCTCTCTCTCTCTCTCATCTCCAGCCGTTCTGGCCAACTGGTACAGGTCTGGGCCGAGGGTTCCTCTCTGCACAAGACACTGCCTGGATGATTAGAGGACTTGGTTTGCCACTTAACCCCTTCCCCACTGCATTTTTAAAACCCTTTCGTCTCTGAATTCCAGGCCAGGGTAGAAATATGTCGGAGCTGCTGTGTGAACGAGAGGTCATTTCGCAACAGTTGCCGCAGACAACGCCAGAGAAACTGCAGAACAACATAAAGACTTATACGATCAACCCTTTCGTGAGTTGTTATCAGGACGTCCCGAATTGGTGGACAATATAATCAGGACGTCCCGAATTACATAGTCTTGTCCTGACTATAAAACCATCCATGAATAATTAACAGCTCGTCTAATTAGCAGAGCTTGAATATCATATCCAAATCTCATTCAGGAAATGTTTGTTTATTTGTTTATTTGTTTGTTTACAACAGACACGCTACTGCAATCTTCAACTTCGAAAACTGCCAGTTCAGAGCGTCAAACATCTGTACGACACGGATACCATAGGAACAAGCCCCGCCCTCCAACGAGGCTCGTTCAAAATGAAATCTTCAGGTAATTTCTGCTCTTCTTTGGGTTGCCATCAGCCACTCCCATTTTGAACATTATTATTCATCTTAAATAGCGAGAATAATCCAATAATATTAAAGATGCCAAAATCTTGCTTACTCTCTCTCCTTCTCCCTCTCTTCTCCTCTCCTCTCTTCTCTTCTCCTCTCCTCTCCTCTCTTCTCTTCTCCTCTCTTCTCCTCTCCTCTCTTCTCCTCTCCTCTCCTCTCTCTTCTCTTCTCCTCTCTTCTCCTCTCTTCTCCTCTCCTCTCTTCTCTTCTCCTCTCCTCTCCTCTCTTCTCTTCTCCTCTCCTCTCCTCTCTTCTCTTCTCCTCTCTTCTCTTCTCCTCTCCTCTCCTCTCTTCTCTTCTCCTCTCCTCTCCTCTCCTCTCTTCTCCTCTCTTCTCCTCCCGCAGCAGGCTCGTCATCCAGTAACAAGGAGAACAGGGCACCCACTCCCTCCTCCCTCTCCTCTCCCTCCATCCCCGTCCCATCTCTAAGTCCCTCCAGAAGACCTCTGGCTGAAGGCTCTGTTAACCTCGCCTACTACTCCGAACCAGCGAGTAAGAATTGACAAGAAGTTGCGCATACATGCACGCACGCATTCTACGATGTTAGTAGTTTGATTGGGAGCAAAAAATTCCTTCATGTCCTGTTCCATACTCTGACATTTTTTACTCCGAAGAAATTCTCAAATTTAAAATGTATTTACTCTACGGTAACACGCAATTGACCAATCAGATTCCGAGTTTAGAGGTAACTAAGTCTAAGATGGTTAGATGCGTTGCCTTCCCGGAAGTTACCCCATTAAACACTCCCTCTTTATTTCTCTCTCTCTCCCCTCCCTCCCTCACAGATAAGATGTCACTGCCCAACCCCTCCGTTCTTCTCCAGTGGGCAAACACTCATATCCATGGATACGGTATCCGTGTCAACGACCTTACGACCTCTTGGAGCGACGGTCTTGCCCTGTGCGCCCTCATTCACGGATTTCATCCTGAGTTATGTCAGTCTCTGCCTTTCTTTCACTCTCTTTGTTCTGAAGTTGTCCAAATTGGCTACTTAAACCAATACGTAGCCTGAAATATACATAATTGTGAAAAAACCAATAGCATATCGTGAAGTGCCGAGAAAATAAATGCGAATAAATATTTAAAACCTAACCTTGCACCCTCTAGTTGTACATTTGAACAACGTGTTATATGTATTAGCTTGAGGCGAATGTAAGTATGCAATATCACTGGTTTAGTTTCTTCCTTGCTATATTCCGTCCCTCCCTCCCTCCCTTCCTCTCTCCCTCACTCCATCATTCCGTCCCCCCTCCCCTCCAGTCCCGAATTCCCCCAGCTCACACCGGCTGATCCAATCCTCAACAACAGACGAGCATTCTCCGTTGCCGAGGAGAGTTTCGGAATATCTCCGCTCCTCCGGCCGGAGGAGATGGAAACTCCTGATAAAATAACTCTCCTCACCTACCTCAGTCTGTTCCACGAGTTCTTCTCCGACACGGAGCCGGCCGGTCTGGCCCCGCCCACTGGAGGATCGGACAAGGCAGCCCCACCACAGAAAGCCACTCCCACTAAGAGAAAGTTAGTTCATCCAAATATTTTGAGAATCTATACACTTTAGCAAGGCTACATATTATGGCTACATCTATGGAGGGAGGAGGTTTACTTGACTATTGCTTATAGATTAAGCTTGTGATAAGCTTTTTGTCAGAAAAACTCTTCCTTTATTGCAAGTGTGAACAATCTTTCTCTCTCTCTCTCCTCATCCACAGAGCTGCAGCCATGTACGCCCCAACACCTCAGTCAGTCGAGAGGAGCTGGAACACTCAGACAGTCAAGAGACGCAGCCTCTCCCCACCTCCCACGGCAACCGCAACAACGACATCACTTAGCAACGGTCGCCACGACGACGACCCCTCTGAGGTCGAGCCGCCCAAGAAAAAGGCGTACACGCAACCGAAAGGGGTTAAAAGATTGGCGAATCAGAAATTCGTTCCCCCGACAACGGCAACCAGTTCCAGCGATGTGTGTTACTACTGTGGGAAGAAGGTCTTACCTGATGGAGAGAATGAGTGCGAACGGATTTTTCTTCCACCGCACCTGTTTCAGATGCACTCACTGTAACTGCCAGCTCAAGATCGGGGGATATTCCCTGTCCAAGGGAGAGAAATGTGAGACTTTAATTCCCCCATTCCCATTCCACTTGCATGTTCCATTCCAATTCCATGATCCATTAGTCCCATTGGTCCCATTCCCATTCCACTTGCATGTTCCATTCCATTCCCCCTCCCTCCCTCTCTCTCCACTCGTTCAGCTGGTGACAGGGGGAAGTTTTTCTGCACTCCTCACTACCGTCAGTTGTTTCTGTCGAACCCCGAGGCAATCAATTACTCCCGGGCGGGGCAGGGGCGGAGGGATAGGGCGGGGCAGGACAAGGACGAGGAGCAGATGGAAGTTTCGCAACCTCCGACGGCCGTAGAACCCGTAAAACCAGTTCCAAAACTGGACAAACTAGTCGAAGAAGAAGAGGAAGAGGGGGGAAAGATGGAGGCAGTGAAAAATGGTTCGAGGGATAGAGAAATGGAGGTACCTTCATCACCTGTTGTGATTGTCGAACCTCCGACAGTTGAAGAAGAGAAAGAGAGGAAGAAGAGTCGAAAATGGACGTTTTCAAAAAAGAATAAAAAGGCTGATGAAAAACCAGAGAGAGCGGAGAAGGTGGAGGAGGGGAGGGAAGAGGAAGGAGGAGGGTTAGGAACCGAAGCAGCGAAAGAAGAAGCGAAATCGGAGGAAGAAGAGGTAAGAGAGAGGGAGAGAGTCGAAGAACGTGAGAAGAACGTTTTGGAGAAGGAGAGAGGAATTGGAGAGGAAGAAATTTTGAAAGAAGAAGGAAGAATGGAGAGTGGGGAGAGAGAGGGCGACAGAGAAGAAAGAGAAGGGAGTGAAGTTAAAGCAGAGAGTGAGGGGAGAGAGGAGGAGGGGAGAGAGGGGGAGAAAGAGAGAGAGAGAAGAAGTCTGTGTGAGAGAGAAAGAAGAAGATGGTCAACGTTGAATGAAAATGAATCATCTGCAACCGTACAAACTGGACATCTCCAGGAAGACAAGATTGAAAATGGGCCGATTGAGAACGAGGGAGAGAGGAGAGAGATGGAGGGAGGCAGGGTGGTAGAGAGCAAAGGAGAGTTTGCTGTGTTTGAGAGGAAGGAGAGGGAGAGACGAGGGAAGAAGAGAGAATGGGGGAGAGGGACTGAAAGAGAGAGGGAGGAGAGAGAAATCGCCATGGAAATAGAGAGAAGCACGCTGCAGATCACCACGTGTCTCTACGGAGGAGTAAGATAATGTTTTTTCACCCACTGTTTGTTATTTTGACGACATCATTCCTGTTTCTTGTGATGTCATTGTTTTAGGTTGCATTCAAGAAGCGTCTGAGAGCACCTTCGAATGTGCAGAAGTTGACGGCAACGTATGAAATGAAGGAAAAAGTGAAAGAGTGCGTTGTTTTATACTGTGTTGTAATGATGACATCATTTGTTTTTCTATTTCTCAATTCAGGGAGACATTGACGAGATGTAAGTCGACTGGAAAGGGTTAACTATGTGGTTCTGAAAGGGTTAAATTTAGTGTCGCGTTCCTTGGACTGGTTAGGGAATCCAGTTTGAAGAGGGTTTTAACATTAGAGTATTGCTATGTGGTATTGAAAGGGTTAACCTGTTCCCCACTGCAGCGTCTCGACTGGTCAACAGGAACAAGTACAGATCACGCGGAGGGCAGAAGAGTATTGTCAGACCAATGAGAGTGGCGGGAACGAGTTTGGAGAACACGGACGTCATGATCCAGGTATATATACATACATTAGTATGAGCAGGGCGTATACGTGAGTTATCGAGTACGACTGCTTGTCCCCGCGTGGAGGACAGTAAAAATGGAAGAATAGACAAAGAAAAAGTGATGATGTCGTTGCTTTTTAAGTGGAACCCCTCTCTAAGGGCACCCCTGAAATGAGGACACCTCTCTAATAAGGACACCTTTTCTCTCCCAAGAACAGTTCTTGCATGCAATTCAACCCCTGAAATAAGGACACCTCTCTAATAAGGACACTCCAGTTTTGCCATCAAAAGCACCATTGATGTCATCCCTAGCCCCTGGCCCTGTATTGAACAACTCGAAAACAGTGATGTAATGATGATGTAACCAACTCCCTCTCTGTCTGACTCAGAGGGGGAGGACAGTCAAGGGAATCAAAGAAAAGCAAGGCAGGACAGAAGGTCAATCGAAAAAGGCGGAACCAGAACAGAGAGAGGAAGGCACAGGGCAGGATAGCAGCAATGTCAAGGAGCGAAACCACATGATAAGGGTCGGAGAGAGAACCACAGGACAGAGGAGGGAGAGGGCAAGAAGAGCAGACAGGACCTCAACATCATTCAAACGACAAGTAAAGGCAATGAGAAGCCAGAGGGCCCAAACAAAAAAAAGGAGAAATGGGGAGGTGAACAGGTGAAACAGAACATCAGGAGGCAGCAGAGGGAAGAGGGCAGAGGTACAAAGGAGGGAGAAAGAATCGGGGCATCGAGGTCAACACAAGGGAAATCGAGGAGCAAGAAGAGTAAGGGACAGATCAGGAAAAAATAGACAGCAGTCACAGATCCACAAGTATCAGGGCAGAAAATAATCATGAGAATGAGAAGAGATCAAGATATAGTCCTAAGGTGGAGAGATGAGCACGAAAGCAAGCAGGTCATTACAAAAGGAGATCATCAGTTCAGCGGAGGTAGGCAGAATAAGCAAGAAGATCAGGGGCAGGAAGTCAAGGCAAAGAGAAGCAGGTCATGCTCCAGGAGAGGGAAGAGGGCAAGGCCAAAGCAGAGTAGAAAAGAGGGAGAGGGGGGGGGGCAGCAAAGAATGTCAGAGAAAGGGAATGGGACAAAAAGAAGGAAAAGGGGGAGGGTCAGGGAAAAAATCAGGAGGGAGCAAAGGCAGGGAAGAAAGTCAACAAGAAAGATAGAGGATGCAAAAAGGCTAGGATGAGATGCATTATCAGAAGGTAGGAGCAGTCCTTCTCACTCTTCCCCTTTACTCTCCCTCAAGGTGAGTGCATCATCCCGCAAGGGTCCAAGTTAGGACGGATGTAGGAGCAGAAGGGACAATCAGAGTGGGAGGGCAATATCAGTAAAGGCAAGAAGGCAGTTCATGGTCAAGAACGCGAGCCACAGATTGTGAAGTCAGAAATATACCCCCTCCTCATAACACTTTGATAATGGTTTATCCTTGATTCTTAAATCTCATTCCTTCCATCTCCGCTCGGATCGCTCTACTATTATCTCACATCAAATAGTCATAGTCCCAAGCGAAAAGAGTTAATCACTTGATGATTGAATTAGTCTATGACATAAGTCACAGAAAATAGCTCGCTACATATACATCATTATTACTAATTAGCAGAGGCAATAGAAAAGGAAGTCAGATCATACATGAGAAGTAGTAAGTCATCAGGCAGGGCAATCACAGTGTCAAGAGGGGGAAAGGGCGAGGGGAGATCAAAGAGGGGTGAGGGCAAGAAGGAGAGGCAGCCACAAGAAAGATGGAGAAAAGTGGATGGGCAGAAGATTCAAAAACAGGAGGGCAAACAATCATATAGATCATTCATAAAGACAGTGAACTCAAAATCATTTTAACAATATTTAAATACACAATATCTCTATTAATATGCCTCCCTCATCATAGATCTCCCATCCTCTCCCCCCCATTCCTCACTTTGAATACAACATCAGCATCAAGGTCACAGCATAGAAACCAAATGAGAAAACCAGTTCAGTTTTAGCAAAGAAGAAAAGCTAGATCCACAATATGAAGCCGTAATCTAGATAATTAATGCACAGGGAGGCAGAAATCGACACCAGACAATCAGGGAAAGGAGGGAGATCAGAAAGCACAAGCAAGGAGAGAGGACAGCAGTAGGAGAAGCACAGCAAGGTAAAACCGAGAATGGAGTCAAGAAAGAGAAGGGAAAGGATCATAGAACAGAGAATGAAAGAGAGTCACACTCCAAAGCTCAGGGCAGAAAGGGTCAGATGGAAAAAGAGAGAGCAACCAGTCACAGCAAGCAGCAGAATACAAGAACAAGCAAAAGAAAAGGAGGGAGCACAAAGAGGACGAGGGTAAGAGAGAGTAAAGCAGTCAGGCTCAAGGGAGAGCAAGAGAAAACGCCGCAACAGCAAAGGACCAGAATCACATCCAGAATCAGTAAAGAGGTCAAGCAGATTGTTGTGTCATGGAAAGGAGAGTCATGTCAATGCTAACATTCATTTCTTACTTATTCCACTATGGCAGTACCATAATTATATACTTTGATATCCCGTGACCAGAGGAGGGAGTCAGGGAAGAAGTCAGAGCTCAAATCAGAAGAATAAGAGCAAGAAAGGATGCATTCAAGATAGGGAAGTGAGAATGCATGAACTGTAAGAGAAAGGTCATAGCAGAAAGAGAGACATGTCAAGCATTACAATCAGAGAGAGAGCAAAAGAGGTCAAGAGCAGCAATAAAGCAAGGAGCAGACAACCAAAGAGGGAAGAGTCATAGGGTTCAGAACCACGGGAGTATGAAAGGAGGGAAGTCATCACAGGGAGAGGAACACAGGAGGAGAGAGAAAAAGCAGAGTCAGGACAGAAGGAGACCAAAGGGTCATCATCAAACACAGCAGATCAAGGGAAGGGGAGAAGCAGAAATGGGGAAAAGCAGTACAGAGGCCAAACGAGATCGAGAGTTCATCAATATAAGCATCTAGAAGGAGGAGAAGTCAATAGCAAAAAAGGGAAAGAAGAGGACAGCGAGCAAAGGACCGGCCTTTCCTCCGCCTTCTCCTCAGCGCGATCATCAACGGCAGCCATCAGCGAGCTTCACTTCAACACAGCTATAGCCTCCGTGAGCAAAGAAGCAAGACAGTGAAAGCAAAGATGAGAGAGAAACACCAGAAAAGGGGAGACAGGGGTCAAATTAGGGCAACGAAGCAGAGACAAGCAGTGATCACAGGAGGCAGGTGAGAGGGGAGATCAGATCAAAGAAGGACAAGAGAAATGGGGTCAGGATCCAGAAACGAACCAGAGAGGTGAGATAAACAAGAGGTGCAAAACAGGGGCAGTGCAACAAGGGAGAGATCAGACATAAGTTACAAAGGGATAAGCAGGGAGGGGGGTCAAAGAGAGTGGAAGAATAATACAGGACAGCATTATATTACAGAAAATTAGACAATGTTAATGATAGCAACATATTATCATTATTCATTTAAGCTCATCAGAAGAGCCAGGTCACAAAGATTAAGAATGACAGGGTCAGACAGGCAGGAGATGTGAACAAAGAAAGGGTGTCCTTCAAAGCAGAAAGAACAACAGGAGGGAGCAGGGAGAGGAGAACAGAGGGTGAAGGAAGAGTCACAGAGGAAGCAGGAACAAGCTGAGGGAAAGTCAGGAGAGGTCAGCAAGAAGGAAGCAGGGAAATCCACAATAGGGGGTGTAGGTCATCGAAGAAGGGGTCAAACATCCGCAGGTCACAGGACCAGAGTCAAGGGTTGGAGGAGCCAGAGAGGGGAGAGGATAGGTCAAACAGTAAGGAAGTCATCAATGTCCAGAACAATTGGTTCCAGAAAGAGTATGGTTTCAGTGTAATATAATCCTCTATATATTGTTCTCTATCGACAGTACTCGATCCACAGCAGAAGGAAACCAACATGGAAGCAGGGCAGCACTTCAGGTGGGGGAAACAAAAAAAGAGGAAGTCCAGCAGAAGAAGGGAAATACACAAGAAGAAGGAGAGCAAATATGGACAGATCAAAAGACGTGCAGGAAGCAGAAATGAGAGTCATGAAGAGCAAAGAGCCATCAGACAGGGGTATGGGGTATCAGGGAAAACAAGGGGAATCAAAGGTTATAGAGAGAGAAGCAATCAAAAGTATTCCAAACAGGCAAAAGATAGAAGATCACATTATAATAATAGGAATGTCATCTGAAGAGGGGAGAAGACAATGAGCATTCAGATCAAGGGAGCGCAGAACTCAACAGATCACACAGAGCAAGTGTGCGTCAAGGAGAAGAAAGGGAGGGAAAGGAAGTGGTGCAAACAAACATGCAAAGGACAAGGTCAGGCAGAGTCAAGGGTCAAGAGGGGAGCATGAGCGAGGAGAGTCAGAAGTCAAGAGGAAGGGCAAGAATCAAGCAGAATAAGAGTCAAGAAAGGAGGGTCAGAAGAAAAAAGCAGCAGACAGGGTGGGGCAGATCAGAGGAGCAGAAAAGGAGAGGAGAGAAGGGAAAGAATAAGGTCACGGGGCAGAATTGGAGTCAGATGGCCAATAATTTCAATGAGAGACTAGCGAGTTCCAGATTCAATAAAAATATTGCTCGCAGATCTTGTAGTCCACCGTCCCTACTTCACATATCCAACACGACTCAGCTTCCCCTTTTCGTTGTTGCTCCTACTCCCCTTCCCTCTCCTCCCCTACTTTTCCCCTCCTCTCTCCTTTCCCTCCCCCTTCCCTTCTTCTCAGAGTAGGTCACAAAATCAGTCAGACATGGTCAAAAAATTCACAGCACAGGGGAGCAGGAGAGAGGGCAGAGCAGGAAAAGGGGAAGAATCAGGGGGAGCAGTCAGAAAAGTATAGGAGAAGATATCAATCATTCTTTCCCTCTCTCTCTTTCTCTCTCTCCCTAACTCTTTCGTTGTCAGGAAAGGGGAGAGTCCAAACATGAGAATCAAAGCAAGCAAAAAGATAAACAGAGCAGGTGAGAGGGGGCGAGAATGGGGGGATCAGTCATGCAATCAAAAGAGCAGAGTCAGGGCGAGATTTTAACTCAGTCAGATCTGTGATCGTGTTTACATCATATAAAAAAGGCCAAACCACTAGGTCGATATCCGTACTCAATTGATTTGCATTCATCACTAGCTTCTCCATAGATTTGTCGCTCCTTTCTATGTCAACAAAGGTACTCAGAATCGAGAAAATATCAAGGGATTGAGTTCAATAGGGACATGAGTAAAAGTTTATTATCAGGCAGAAAGGTGGTGATGATACAAGTTCAGCAAAAGAAATACGCACAGGAAAAGGTCAAAAGGAATTAGAAACTAGGGGAGGAGGATCATATGTCACCACAGAGAAACAAAAGACAGAACAGGGGGAAGACAAGTCACAGTATCTCAGGAAACAGGCGCAGGGGGAGGGCAAGC
>CASHTH010001374.1:0-11378 GCA_030341885.1 Geodia barretti | reverse complement strand
TATACGGGAAACGATTTCCGGTGAACGCGCATGGACTACTATATACGCGCATTTAACGCGTAACTAGGGGCCACGACGCTTCCATTTATAACGCGTGACAGGAAAGGGCTACGAACGCGGGGTTTGCGTCATCGTTAAGCGCACATAACGCGCTTACTCGTAACGCAATTTCGCGAAAATGTCGTAGCGGGTCACATATATAATTGTGACCGTGCACGCAAAAACCAACCTTACGCCGCATTTTTGTGAAGTAGCTTTTTTTGTTTCGTTGTAAAGCTTGAAATGTGCTTGATGCAGCGCTTATTTTTGTATATTTTTCGGGAAAGGCCTTTAAAAGTTACGATTTTTCAAACGCGGGCCACGCGGGGTTAGTCGAATGAAATTTTTCCGTATTCTTGTCCGCGTACGAATATGACGTCACGTTACGGGAATTTTCCCGGGAAATTTTTAGCCAACCAGTGTGAGAGTGCAGTTTGACAGCAGACGAACGCTTCTATCGGCCCTACCGGGCTGAGTAGACTTCAGGCTTCTCTGTGAGGCGATTCAAGGCAGAATAAACGCTTTGACTTCTGTGCGCCATCTTTGCGTCAGCTGCATGTACCGTCGTGCTGTCACTCTTGTTAGACTGGTCGTTCGATCGTGTTTACAGTGAAAACTCCGGTCCGTCCGTGTGTGCTATGGATGCTGGTTCTAGATTCTAAAACAGGACAGCTTAGCCACCTACGTGACTGTTGAGCCGTATGCCGGCTCCCGTCTATCTTGAGCCGTGCACACTAGGCTGCTGTATTTTTTAAGGCGGCAGCTTAGATGATCTACTCAGCAACTACTCCAAGTTCTTCAGGAACCTTGTACCCGTGTGCGGAGTAAAGGAAAGTGACTGGTAGTCGCTGCATCTTTGTGCTAGTTCGCGGGGGAAAACGGTGTGTACGAGATTTCCGTACACCCCCGCCGTGAGCATCCGTGTCCGCTTCTCCGTTCACTGACCACCGCTACAGAGAAATAGCTTCTTTTCTGGCGATACGGCGTCCTAGGAGGCAGGAAAAGTACCAGTAGGTAGCTCTGACGGGAAGCTTTACTTATAGGCAAAAAAGTGGTTTTGCCTTACCGGTTGGTGTAGGCGTTATATTCACGCGTACTCGATAATTTAACATTGCGGTCGGTGTAAGGTTGGTTTTTGCGTGCACGCTCACATATATATATATACTAGTAGGCGAACGCATGGCTTTTTGGCGAGCGGGAGAGAGCACACAATCTGCTTTAGCCATCCTAGCTATTTACAACTTGAACCTTAGAACCACGAAGATTGGAAAGAGGTATATATACAGCCTCGATCAGGTATCGAAGAGCGCAGCGAATGCCAGCGAATAGACGAGAGCTCATTCGCTGGCTAGATTTGGCCAGCTAGGTAGCGTGTAATAAGTGCGTTCCTTATCACGCAAGCGACGCTGATACAGACGAGCCTCTCTCTGCTGAGGAGTCTCTCCCTCCCACAGACGAGCCTCTCTCTCACGGGCACGATGTTCTCTTTCCCTCTAGACGACGAAGGGCAGCTTCTCTAGACTGAGCAAGAGTACGGAGTATGACAGGCGGGCAGCATGTGAAAATTTTGAAATCCTTTCGGATAAAAAGAAGCGCGTTTTCCCGGAGCCTGCGCAGTTGGACGACGTACGGTCTAATAGGCGAGCGGAAGCGAGCTAACCTAGTGGTCCGAACGGCGCGATTTTATTGGCGAGCGGGAGCGAGCCAACCTAGTCGTTCGTTCGAGCGGAATTTTCTGTATGTATATAATCGACCGACCGTCGTACGTCGTGTAAGTGCGCATGCGCCGCTTTGTACGCGCTTCTTTTTATCCGAAACTAATTTCAAAATTTTTACGCATTTTCTCACACGGTGCCGCGCGATCGATCTAGCCAGCTAGAGAACTCTCCTCCATTCGACGCTATGCGCTGCAACCTTCCGTGACTTACCGAGGCTGTACCTCTTCCCAATCTTCATGGTTCCAAGGTGCAACTTGCAATTACGCTAGGATTGCTCGTGCTGCATGCCAGCTGCCTGGGCGCCACGACTGACGAGGTGAAAGCGTAAGGCAAGTACCGTTCTGCTCACCTGCTCACCGTTCTGCCAACGTACAATGCGCATGTAACGGCGACAGGTAGATCTGTCTTGCTTCACTAAAGGAAAGCTGTGCGCTGACGGCACGTTATGCAGCCCGCAAATCACAAGTTGGGTCGCTCCCGCTCGCCAACAATGTTCAACATTTCCACTAGTATATATATATATATATATACATGTCACCGTACGTCGAGCGTCGCCGAACTGCGCATGCCCGGCCGGCCCGGCGATCACGCCCCGCCCCCTCCCGTGAAGTTCGCGCGCGCGTACGTAGCCTCGCGGAGCCACGCCTTCTCAATCCGCGCGCCGGAGAAGGGCTGGTGCATTGCCACTTCACCCACTTGTTCCCTATTCCTGCAAGACCAATCAGATTGCCGGATTATTCGCTGTCGTCCGACTGTTTTTGACTCGACTCGAATTGTCTACTGCGCTCGGGTCTAAAAGGTTGTTTCGGCCTATACTTGGTCCTGTGCAATGTATCTCACTGTTTTGTGCACTCACAAGAGTGACTCACCGATTAGACCCCATTTGTAAGCTCGCTTCCGCTCGCCAAAAATGCCATGCAATCGCCTACTAGTATATGAGGAAAATTCCGCGCCGTTCGTATCGCTAGGTAGGTTAGCTCGCTCCCCCTCGCCAATTTGTCTCGCTGTACTGCCGCCAAGCACGTCACTTCTCCTGAATTCCCTTTGACGTCGCCAGTCTTTCCGCTAGAGCGCGGTCACGCTCGGAAAAAGGCGTGGATCGTGGCGTAAAGAAGGCGTGGCTTGTGCCTGCGCGTGCTTGAAATGCGCATGCGCTACTCCTCGTGCCGCGTGCTTTTCACTGTGGACCAACTTCAATAATAATAATAATAATAATAATAATAATTTTTATGACAAAGAGGAGCCAGGGAGGCTATTAGTCAAGCTATGTACAATGTAATAAAAAAAACGGTATGAATAAAATGTGCCACTGCATCATTTATGTTCTTATTATCAGATTGTAGTAAGTACACGAATTTCTGCTCTGATGAAAGCCACTTATATCCAGGAAACGCTGCTTGTATTACTTGTTCCAGATTGTTACGTAGGTTTTCATACTTTGAACATTCGCATAGGAAATGCTTCTCATCTTCTACAGATTTGCACTTGTGACAGAGCCTCTGACTCACTGGGACCGACTTCGGTTTGTGGTACCTCCCACGTTCAATTTCCAGACTGTGGCATCCAACTCTAAGCCGAGTCATAGAAACTCGGAGCGCTGCTGAAGTTATATTCAACAGACAACACAGTAATCGTGTTGATAAACTAGTAGGCGAATGCATGGCATTTTTGGCGAGCGGGAGCGAGTACACAATGACTCATCTGCACGAGCCATCCTACAACTTGAACATTAGAATCACGAAGATTGGAAGGAGGTATAGACAGCCTCGGTTAGGTATCGAAGAGCGCAGCGAATGGCAGCAAATAGACGAGAGTTGTTTGGCTGGCTATATTTGCCATCTATATCACAGCTAGGTAGCGTGTAAAAATTTGCGCGTTCCCTATCACGAAAGCGACGCTGATACAAACGAGCCTCTCTGCTCAGGAGTCTCACGGGCACGATGTTCTCTTTCCCACTCTCTTCGACCACGAAGGGCATCTTCCCCGGACTATATGCACAATAGTATACGCACGACATCATCACAGGCCTGGCAGCACGTGAAATTTTGAAATCCTTTCGGATAAAAAGAAGCGCGTTATCCTGGAGCATGCGCAGTTGGACGACGTACGGTCGTAGATAATACTAAAGTGCAAACCCTCGGCGAACTGCGCATGCGCGGTACAGTTAATTGATGGGCTGGGCCTACTAGTAGGCGAATGCAGGGCAGACCGGTGAGCAGATGAGCAGAACGGTACTTACCTTACGCTTTCAGCTCGTCAGTCGTGGTCCACCAGGCAGCTGGCATGCAGCAGTATGTGCACGAGCAATCCTAGCGTATTTGCAAGTTGCACCTTGGAACCATGAAGATTGGGAAGAGGTACAGCCTCGGTCAGTCACCAGCGCATGCCGTCGAATGGAGGAGAGTTCTCTAGCTGGCTAGATCGATCGGGCACGTATCGTGAGGCACCGTGTGTGAAAATGTGTAAAAAATTTGAAATTAGTTTCGGATAAAAAGAAGAGCGTACAAAGCCGCGCATGCGCACTTACGCGACGTACGTACGATAAATAAACATACAGAAAATTCCGTGAAAGAGCTATCCGTCAGCTGTCTTACGAAAGCAGAGCTATAGCTCCTTCACTGCTCTCCACTTACCGTTGCCCGGTTTTAGTTAATCGTACAGCGCGATTGCTGCGTCTCTAGAACGAATCTGAGGTCAAAGGTGAGAACGTTTCACGCTGCGCCCTCCAGCCATGCGCGCGGCGGTAAAACTCAACCAGCTGACATGACAGAGCTAGCGATGCGTCAGTCTGCGCTTTTTCTATATTCATAACACTAGAAAAAACATTAGGCATAGTTTTATGTACATGTACACAGGTCGGTTAACTCTCGACGTTGTGCGCTCACACCCGATACCGATCGATCGACCCCGGGCCCCACACGTACGTGTAAGCGCCGGCGCGCGCGCATTGCGTTTTAAAGTTTCTACGTACATACGCAAAATTAGAGTATTACGGTATACGTACCGTTGTGCGTAACGTGCGCGTAGAATTATTTCGGGACGCGCCTTAACGGCCCTGAGTATGGTACCTTCCGCCCCCAACCATTCTACCCCGTTAGCTAAGCAAACAACCTCTGGAATGGAACTCACCGAGTAATGGTTGCGTCTCAGACATAGGTCTGAGTTTTTCAAAGCTGATATAATCAGCGGAGAGACAAGCTTTTCCCATGTGTGACCACTGCCAAGTCATGCCCACAGAGAGAGCAGTCTGCGGAGGCACTCCTTCTTAGGTCCAGTATGCCAACATCGTTTAGCCACCGCGCGCTGAGGTTGAACGACTACACGCACATACCTACCTACCATCCAGCTTTTTGCTTGATAATCAAGCAAAAATACTTCCTATCCAACCAGAAAACCGTTTTGTGCTAACCTGTGATGCATTTATGCCCATACATTGTGAATGGACATGCACCATAATTATTCAAGCAAAAATACTCAAAATCGAGCAAATTCGACACATTTCTCAAGCAAAGGTTTATCTGCAGGTTGGTAGGTATGTACACAGTGCGCAAAGTAGACCATCTACGCTCTATAAGGATATGTCGGCTCGATCCAGAGTCCGCGGGCCAGAGAAACTACTGCGCATGCGTATACTAATTGGAGCACGCGCACCACCAATCGCTTCACACCGGCATCTCGGCTGAGCAGTGCACTTCCTGGGATCTTCTGTAAAGCTACAACGAGAGAGAAAAGACGATGGCTGACCCGTATGCACCACCGGTATGTAAACAGCCGTACCGGTAGCTAGCCCGATTACATCCTCTCTCTCTCTCTCTCTCTCTCTCCCAGCCTTACCCTCCAGCGCAGAATCCTGGATACCCGCCTGTCCAGGATCAGGGCTATTCTGGCTACCCTCCAGCTCAACAGGTAGATATCACTCTATAATTTCTCATAATGTACCTTACCGAATAGAAGTTACCAAAACTCTGTCCAAAGACAACGCAGATTGCGAAAATAAGAGATGTAATGATTCTTGAACTCGTACCCTGCTGTATGTATGTACTGGCACTATTATGTACAACTTGCTGATGCCTAACTACCGAAGTTTTCCGACGTGTGCAGCTAAGTATGTATGTTTACCTCGCAAAATGGGAGGTTACACAATGCGGTGATGTGAAGGCTCGAAACCCCCCTCCCCCACATTGAAACACATAATTATAGTATAGGAGACGGTGATGATCCGTGAACATTGTACACTACCATGAAGTGTGCACTGGCTGGGCCGGCCTGTTGTAGGATGTAGGTACTAATTGTACTGTATTTTGTCGCTATTTCTCTGTATGCACAAGTGATCAAACACACATTATGTGCTGATGACCAATTTGGCAACAGAAGTCTTGGGCATTAGCGTTTCCTTAGGAAAGCCCTCAGCCAGTGTCTGGCATTCCCTGTTGAGAAAGCAAGACTCTCACTCCCAGTTTTACTCACGCTCAGTCCCTCTTCACATTGTGTGTGTGGCACTGGAACACAATATCCTCCCCCAGCGCCACATTCCCGTGAGGTATACTTGCAGTAAATTTCCGCAGGCATACTGATCCTACATTATTCCTAAGTGTATAATATACATACACATACATATGAGCACATGGTCTAACATTCTTGTCTTAGCCAGTTCCTGTTACACATCTGGCACATGCTAAGGTCACTACAGAGTTTTACAGCCAAACAATGCAAGGTGTGGCCGTCAATGGTATACTTGGGTTGATGCAAGAGTGACTGACACCAATCATTGCACTATTTAGAGCTGGGAGGTTATAGTGCAATTGTTATTCATGTGTCTTGACACATAAAGTGGACGTTTCTCACAACTAAAGACAGTCTTTACAGCATATACTCTGCCTCATTCCATGAAAATTCAAACTCAGTTGGACTACTACATAATTATGTGGTCTGTGTCAGTAATCTTCTCTGTGCAGTGTATGTATTGGGACATCTGATGCAATCCCATTGGATAGACATCTTGACCAGTACATTTGGAGTGGCAGATGTCCTTTTTTCATGTGGTGCATCATAAGTCCTCTCATAACTCGTCATTGACCAAGCGTCACCTACCTATGGTACAAATCTGCAACTGGTGAATGTGTGTGGCCTATTGTCAAGCAAACATGTGCCCTGAGCCTGAGCCTGCATGTTGTGATATATCCTGTTCCAATGACTGGTCTTACAACCTGTAGTGAACTGTATATAGTAATACTGTAATGAGACCCTGCTTGTGCTAAAACTAAGTCACTACGACGAATACAGTGGATTTTTTTGGTGACCTATGCAAACATGAGTGCAACATAAAGTTTTTTTAGTACGCACTCGCGCGTGAAAACCGTGTCTACTAAGTCTCGTAGTAACTCACGTCGTGTTTACTGAGTGCCCGTGGCGCCGTTTCCTCACACAACCTGCGCACGTGGAAATACAAGTGGGCGTCATTTCGAGTATGCACTAATAAGTTAGGCATCTCGTACGTTGAATGTTAGAAGCCCTCGGGCCCTCCCTCGCGTAGCGTCCTCGCTACGTTTGGAACGCTACAACGCAAGTGCCCTGAGGCTTCTAACGCGCGTAGACTCGATGTCTAACTATTTTTTGGTATATATTGTAGTATGTGCAGTTTGTGTCACATAAGTATCCGACAATCCAGACTTCATTACCACGATCCTTCCAGGACTTGGTTGGTTATGCATACCCATGTCTTAAGGGTTACACTGTACCATGTGTGGGTGGATGTTGCCTTCCTCTCTTCCTATTGACCTACATCCTCTGCCCCTTGATGTTTGATTGAGGTTGAGCTGTACTAAGGCCTCCTATAAGTCAGATCATTAGCGCAATAATAAGTTCTCCATGGTACTGTATGTAATTATATGAAGTTGAAGCCTTTACTGGAGAGGTCTCCCATTGAAGGTCAATGATGACACCCCTAACTGTGGTTTTATGCAACATACTCGGCTCTCATTAGGAGCAAAGACTCGGGACTTTTGGTACCCTATTTCCAAATGTGTCAGCATTACTACGCAGACCATGCAAGCATTGCTCAATGTGTTATTTGTGCGGCTCAAAGAATAACACATACCTGCCCACTTACGTATGAGTGTGTAGAGCACATGGTGTGTTGCTGTTGCTCCAAGTCAGACGGTCATTCTCTCCTTCTCCAGTGGTTAAAAAATATATTCTATTGTTGCTTGTAAAATTCCCCTGAATGTGTGGGAAACTCATGTTTATGTGCCATGCTCTTTATGTCTAACTGTGGTATAAGTCTATTATAAACCCTCTATGAACACCACCCCTAACACTCACTTCCTCCCACCACCAGAGGCTACTGCTTCTTGTGTGTGTAACTGTGGTATATGTACATACATATCTCTATTATAACCCTCTATGAACACCCTCCCTAACACTCACTCCTCCCACCACCAGACCGCTACGACAGTGGTGGTACAGCAGCAGCCTGTGATCCAGCAGTCAGTGGTGTTCCGTGACCGTCCCGTGTTGGTCACCGACAGCAACGGACAGCAGGTATCACTATCATGTGTGTAGCTAAAACGATTTCCTTCAAGCCTTCCCTCCTTAAAGAAAACTGTTGTTAAAGGTTCCCTTAAATGCCGTGTATTTTTATTACTTGTGCAGAAATAGACATATTATCGTGTAAGGCTTCATTATACAACAAATTAGAAGCCCTTAAGAGAAATGTGAAATAATTAAGTGAAATGTGCTTGTGTGAACCAGCTTACTGCGTGGGGCATGCTAAATATGTTTGCTTTAACTTGAGGGAGACTTCCACCATATCGCCACAGGTTGGTGATAACGGTGGAGCCAATAAGCCACACTTTTAATTCTGTGGAGACCTTAGAACTGCTGGTGGTTTAGTGACATGTGGTGCCATATGCTACAGTTATGACTGCCATTAGTTACACCTTGTCACACTTCCTCTAGGACATTCATATTTAGGCCAAGACAAAACATAGTGTAGTAGTTGTCAGACAGTCCCTGGCCACTGCACTCACTTGCACATGAAGTGCTTCTATACCATGGGTGGTTAACCCTCGGCGCGCATGCCCAGCGAGGGTTACGGTACTTGGGTCTGTCTGTGTGTGTGTCTGTCTGTTACTCTTCATCTCACTTCTCGAGTGTTCTTTCGTCTCACAAAGGATACCACCTGCCGAACGGGCAATGAAGGTCAGAAGTTTCGAACGGTTTTCTCTGAAAACGCTCCATTGCAAAGCTAGAGCGAGAAAAAGCCAATATGCAAAAATAAACAACGTCTTACTACGGCATGACCGATTTGCGTGCTCTGCGTATATACCTCGGAGGCACCAGAAGATGCAATGCAGGGCGTGTATCGCCTCTCGCATGCTATCTAGTAGTGTAGTTAGCCCGCGTCAGACTCTGAGCGAGCTGGCAAGAGACCACGAGTAACAGCTAAAACTAAACCCAGCCCCATCAATTAGTGGTACGGCGCATGTGTTTACTTACGTGTGCGCGTCACAGTGCGCCGAGGGTTTGCACTTCAGTGCTTTTGATTCTAAAGGCTGTGAAAGACCTTCCGGTATAATACTCCATTGTTTCATATGCACTTGGACGTTATTGAATATGACACACACACACACACACACATGCACAGGTGACAACTCAGCTACAGTTCAAGTCTGGGGCACTCACCTGGCTCATCTGCTGCGCCATCTGCTGGCTGACTGGGTTCTGGTGTCTTGCTCTCATCCCGTTCTGCATCGACGACACCAAAGATGTCTACCACATCACCCCCACTGATGGGAGAGTGGTCGGAGTTTACAAGAGGCTCTAATCCCCTCCTAATGCTTTATACTGAGACTATATAGACCAAACATTGTATTTTCATTTTTGCACACTTTGGGCCTGAATGTTTTGTACGCATTATTGTTATGCTAACCAAGGTAGCTTGCAGTATAAAGTGCCAGAATACGACAGCTTCGTGCGTAGTGCAAGAGACAAGAAGGCAACCTACGGAGCACCAGTGATCAGCTTTGTTGCTGATCACACTGCATGTGTGTTCTGCCGTATCAGTCGGTGGTGAGCTCCACCATGATTACAGAGGGGAGATGAATGAGTGCACTAGCTCTGTGTAGAATAATGAAACCCGCCCATTTAATTAATAGTAAGCCGCGATTGAGCATGCGCAAAGCCAAAGGGCGCGGTGAGCGCGACGCGACACGAGATCGAGAGTGAGCGACGATCGCCGACGATGACTGATCAACCAGTGAGCCCAGTTGTTTCTCCTACATTATGAGACTTGATATCCCTCCAATATTGTATTGTAGCCACCTTATTATGCGGAGAAAACTGGCCCCTACCCGCCCCAGCCTCAGGCTGCCTACCCTCCTCCACAACAGGTCAAGTCAAGTCCGTCGTATTTCGTAATCAGCTGTCGCAAACTGCTGGCGTGGGCCATGCACGGTACCTCTTGTGGACACTACACGTTCCGTCGGGGAGCGTTTGCATTTCTCTTCTAGACGATTGCATGCAGCTCAGCAATTGTGAAGTGAACAATGTAGATTGTTAGTCACTCATGACTTGTCACATCCGATGAAAACGAGACTAACCTATAGGTACGATGCATCTATACGCACAGGGCAAGAAGACAAGACGAGGCAAACACCACGCAGAGACATAAGCTGTGTGTAGGAGTATTGTGAGAGTACGATGAACTTGTCTGCCAGATCGCGGCGGAAATCAGTGCAAACTGCTAGCAACTCATATTCGCTGCATCATCCTAGTGTACATATATACCCAATGGGAATTCACAGGCAAAACATTCCTTATTGGGTACGCAGTGTGAATAAGCTGGCAGGCAATGTATCTGGCAAAACCGTCATCTCTCTTTCTCTTGCGGATCTGGCATCAAACAAGTCGTATGAAAAAATTAGGAAATAATGTAACCATCGATGGTAGCTTATGTACATAGATGAGTGATAGTGTTCCCAATTAATGTTGGGGTAATTCCAGCCTTTTTGAAGAGTGGGAAGAAGCAGCTAGCGACAATATTCAACGGGAAATAGTCGTAATAAATTAGTATGTCAGTCTCTACTTATCTCCCTTATGTAGCTGTGGAGGTAATCTGCCACGCTAGGCTGTTGTAGTGGAGCCCAGCCCTGTTGTGCTTACTGCACCGCCAGAGGGGTTACCTGCGCCAGCCTGTGGTCGTATATGTGACAGAAACGGAAACAGTACAGCTGTATAGGGTGCTTACATTTTGCTCGGACACCATGACACAACACCGACCCACGGTGTGCAAAGGAAGAGCCCCAGGTTACGACAAATGTAGATGTTTTGGTCTATAGCGCTGTATATACTGCGTTGTGTTGGTGAATTAAAAGTAAGTAACCCTCGGGCGCTATGTCGTCAGAGAGGCGTTGGTCTGTCGTATATTCCGTTCGTACACGTTTTCTGCACCAGGTTTTAAAACCAAAAGGTAAAATGCGCCACCAACGGGCTTAGCGCGACACTGGCTCAGTGTAACATGGCGATTTTCTAAAAGTGCTCGCTTGAGAGTTAGGGGTGATGTGAAAACCCAGTATAACTAGCAAGAGTAATTGTAGCTGAAGAGGGAGTACCTGGGACCCG
>CASHTH010001373.1:0-11892 GCA_030341885.1 Geodia barretti | reverse complement strand
ACGTAGGAAGTCTTGGGGCCTATGTATAGCTAGGTATTGGCCTCTAGACTATTGCTAGTGATTTTGAAGCCATGGTGAGTCATTCTCGCTGAGTTTTGAGGCGTTTTGTACGCGGATCACGTGAGATTTCACTCGCGTCATCCCTATATAGAGCGTCTACCGACGCTCTGATAGTGCTGATTTGTAGACATGTGCACTCACTGATACCTATAGTTAGTGAGGTTGAGACTACGGAATAAGTCCAGTGTGCAAACAAGATAATTCTACAGCAGGCAGCAGTGCCCCTAGTGCACCCCCTCTGTCCCATAGTTTCCATCGCTTATGCTAATCACTGTACTGACTTTTCCACATACAGTTCTCTTAGCAGGTACTTTTCAGCTGCTAAATAGATGCATGTGTGTTTTTACCTTTAGACAGTTCCACATAAATGGTATCTCTCACAGAAGTATCTGTATTTTCATGGATTCTTGCTGTTGGAATTTTGCAACGATAAACACCAGATGGCAAGATACCTTCACGGCGATGCAGTTTTACTGCTTGAGCATCACGACTTTCGTAAATTCCTCCAGATGTTGGGACAATGGAGTCATTTGGAAAGTACCAGTCTCCTCGATGAGCACCTTGTGAGGGGATGCAGCACGTGCTCAAGTCAGTGTGACACTTGAGAGTCTCATTCTCGTCATCCCCCAATCTACTATGGTTGATAGTGGAATGGTTGGCCAGAGTCTGTCCCATGAATGTCACACAGGGATAGCTCTTACACTGCACCTCACAATTCACCTCCAAAAGAGGTGTAAAGAAAGTCACTAGCAGCAAAACCCTTCTCATTATCCACCGAGCTTAAAATTTCTGAGTACTCAATGCTCTGCAACTGTGATAATCTGTGCTTTTGTGGCGATATGTATGGTTTGTGTAAGGAGGAAGTACAGGCTACTTTCAGTAGCACAATGGTGTTGTGCACTAAACATAGCTCCTGCTTCTCATCTCATACCAGGATAGAAAAACAAGAGATCTGGTAATGTTTGCGCCGCCATAGAGAGATGAGAGTTGTGTGTGTCAAATGTTCAGAACTGGGGTATAAAATGGTGTACAGTTGAGAGTCAAATGTATATATCACAGTGTCAAACGAGGTCTAGTTTAGAATGAGTTCAGTGTCAAAAGACGTTCAGTTCAGAATGAAAAACACAATATGAATGTAATCACGTGGAGTTGTCACACTGACATCTCTCTCCAAAGCTGCCCACTATCTGAAAAACACCACCTACGGTGTCCTGCATGAAAAACATACCACAGTCTAATATGTGTACGACATGTGCATTTAGTTTTGGCACTAATCACCCGCCATAGCAGACAGATGAACAGAACTGATTAGCTACTGACTGCTGGGTGTATCACCATGTGGAAATGGCACTGTAGGTATAAGAAACGAGCACTAGCTACCTAGGGCAACTCTTTTGTCCAAGGAGATGTTTGGTTTGTGTTTGCTTTGCCTTGACCTCGTTGATGACACATGCATTCAGAGCACTCTTCTGTATTTCTTCTGAGCTTTGTTCATATATGAAGAGGAAACACACAGTCTATTCGTGCATTGACTAAAACTAAATATGCCAGCATTGATAACAAGGTAACATTGAAAACTGTTTTTGTCATACAGTGAGCTTTGTAAAACTACAATTCCGTCGGCATAGTGTTTCGACATAGCTTTAGATTGGTTTATCCACCACCAATACTGCATGGATCGTGTTACCATCTAGGTAAAAAATTTCCAGCAGTGCTCTAATTTTGGCACCACCAAGCAGTTCTACTTACAGCATTGTGGAAGATCTTTGGGGCAAAAAGACTAAATCTGGCCCCATACACCCACGGTAGTACTAACAGTGAAGGCCAGGATTTTTGAGGGCCGCTAGAGCCGATGTCTGGATTTTTATCAGACGAGTGCGCCTAGCCTAGAGGTGAGTCCTGCGCATGCCGACAGCACTTTCTGCGCATGATATTATAGCCCCACCCACATTTCCACGGAAACCGGAGCCATGCCAAAGAAGGGAAAGAAATCGGACAAGAAAGGCAAGGGAAAGAAAGGGGGAAATGACGAGGAGGAGAAAGAGGTGGAAAAGAAACCGTTCGAGGCTCCAGACAGCACCAACAAGGAGCTGGAACTGCAGAAAGAGTCAGTTAGCTACCTACTCCGCTAGTGTTGTAGTGATGTGTTGACGTTCTTTAGGCTGGGTGAGCTTGACACGGAGCTAGACACTCTGAAAAAGCAGGTCAAAGAGCTGTATCCTCACTCACTGTATACCACTGCGAAGTACACATTAGTTCTCTAGCTATATAGCTCCCATGATGGTGCGAGTGTTTATCGCTGACCCAGGGGACAACTACAGTAGCTATAGTTACTATAGTTTTCCTGAGCTACTCTGTGGACAGGAGGGAAGAGAATGAGTGGCTACAGGAGGAGGCTGAGAAGACAAAGCTAGAGAGTGTGAGTCGAACGGCCTTTGATTACTGCATCAGTAGTAATGTGGGTAGTGTGGAATGTTTCGCTGCAGCAAGACTACCAGACGTATGTCTCCCGGAAAGCCAAGAAGCGTGAGGATCTCGTGACGTCTCTGACAGAGTACCACCAGCAAGAGCTGCAGAAGATCCAGGCAGAGAGAGAGGCCCTCATCAAGAAGTTTGAGGAAAAGAAAACTAGTAGGTGCCAGAGTGAATATTCCCTATGGTTGAATATATCTCTGTTGTTCAGATTTGAGCATGGTTTTGCTGGAGAAGGAGCAAGAGTTATCTCGAGTGGAGGGAGAGCTAGAGAAACTTCAGCCTTTCAAGGTAAATACACTAGCATGCATCGACCCCTTTTGGCTACTACACCTCTCTACAGCCTTGTGACTTTGTGTGGTGTGTGTCTGTCTAATGCAGGAGCAACAGGTTCGCCAGGAGCAGGAGATAAGTTCCCTGGAGAGAGAGCTGGAGGAGGCGAGGTTCTGCCACGAGAACTACGTGAGGCAGCTCAAGACTCAGTTCCTGCAGGAGAGGAGAGCCTACGATGCTCAGATGGCCACCCGGGTCAGAGTCATGACCCAGAGAGCCAGCCAGGTCTGATACACCCCACACTCTGCACTACATCATGTGATGGTACTAGGTTTTTGCAGGAAGATCTGTGCAGTGGTATTATAGCTATATAAGCACACCCATGTACCTTGTATCTAGCTTTTGTTTTCCTAAAAAGCCGCTCTTGCATGCAATAAATCCCTGATATAGAGCACCTCACTAACACAGACACTTTTTCTAAGAAGGGTTCCCCTCAATCTGCAGTATATACCAAACTTCATTTTTCATATTGTCCAGTTGTATAGGTTGTTCACAACAACTACCAGGATCATAACTACAGATGTGTTTTTTCAATAAAAGTGATGCATGGCACTCCTCCATTCTTTTCTTCAAACACACACACACAATGCTATACTTCACCCGCAATAGCTGCACACACTAGTACATTAGTGAGTGTATTATGCTACCTCCGAATAAAGGACCCTTTCAATGTCCCCAAAGTGTCCCTACATGTATTATGGTTTGACATCACCTGGTTTAGTATGCTTCACAGACACAGTTTTTCACCATCATCTCTCTCTCTCTCTCTCTCTTCTCTCCTCCCATGCACCAGCAAGCTTCAAAGTGTCTGGAAGAGCACACGGTGAAGATCCGCTCAGAGAACAAGCAGCTGCGAGCGGAGCTGAAGCAGCTCATCGAAACCACCAACGACCTGCAGCTCCAGAAGAAACGACTCTCCCGACAGTACAACACTCTATTAAGAGAGCACCAGCTGAACCAAGACTTGCAGAGACTGAGTGTGTATGGTACTACTAGGTCAACGGGGTGGGGGAGAGGGAATGAGGGAGGGAGGAACGGTAGAACATTGCCTGAAATATCCTCTCCACACACTTCCTCTGTCCTGCAGTAGATGGTTTTTTATGCATAGTTTCGCAACATGTGACTTGCGGTACAGCGGGAAACACACATCAGCTGTCATGAGCTCCACCAGTGAAAATAATTTTGGGTGGGTTAGTATGCTGGTGCATGGCCAGCAATTCGTAAAAGTATTCTCCATGAAATTTTGCTGCTGAAACACTATTTTTTCTCCCCCATGAGCTATAAAGCTGCCACTCCCACTTATGCAAGGACTTTCTTGCCCGACTGAATATAATAAGTGGCGCATTGACTTGCTAATAATTATTGTTACACACAAAAAAACTACATGTAATCTAGCATATACACAGCACACAAAATGTGGAGAAAAAAAACCAAGACAGGTTGCTTGAAAAGCACGTCCATGCTTACAAAATGTGTCTGAATTTATTGTATATACACGTAAAATTACATCATGTGGTGAGCAAAAAAACTTTGTTGTGTGTCCTATATCTTACAAGTAGCTGTGTGATACAACAAAAATTTTTATAATAATAATAATAATAATATAACAACAATAGTGTCTGTCAAGCTAGGTGTAGGACTCGGACTGCTCACAACAGAGCGCAAAGTCCTTTCTTCTTCTTATTGACTTTCTGCGGCTGTAGGACGGCTCGAATTGCCTCGTCAAACACCGTCTTCAGCCCCTTCTGTGTGAGGGCTGAGCACTCCAGGTACTTGACCGCCCCGATCTCCTTTTGCATTTGGAGCCCCTGCAATCAGTGGAATAATACACAAACACTGGTTAGTCACGACAGCCTCAGGGTGGTAATATGTATGTACCACAGTGTGTGTACATTATACAGTACAACTGCATGACAAGTGAATAGTAATTTAGTAGTACAGAGGAATTTATGCTAAAAGTGGCTAAAAGTGGTGCCGTGGACATATTTAGGTATGTGTTGAAAACCACAAGACAGGGACACAAGACAGAGGTATACAGGAAGGACACTTAGTGTAAAGGTTAGAGAGGTCTTTCAGAAAGCACCCTGAGATTCTGGCCATTCTATCGAGTACAAAGGCTGGGACACATTGGGTTATTTCCCTGTTCCCAGTTCTCCAGCAAGCGGTGTGTGTCATACCTAACCTAGTAATACCTGAGCGTGAGTGAGGTGTATATGTATACATACATACCATGGTGTAGGAGACTGGGCCGAGGCGTTTCTCCTTGAGCTTCTCAATGGTCTCTCTGTCGTCCCTCAAGTCGAGTTTGGTACCGACCAGGATGATGGGCGTGTTGGGACAGTGGTGGCTCACCTCTGGGAACCACTGAGTAGTAGTGGCAGTAGGAAGGAGGGAGGGGGGAGAGATACTGAAACTATGGATGGATATGCTATATTCCACACACAGCTATCCTTTCTCATGTACAATTGCTTCCCCATGTTACATGGAATAGTTCCCCTCCAACATCTAGTCAGCTAAAGGTTGAGTTTCCAGGAGATGTGTATTTCAGGATTGTACGTGAACCCTGTGCACTTCCCCCGAGCACCCAAACAGTATCCTGTTCCATTTCATAATGAAGGCTTTTGCAACACACACATGCTCCATACATGTAGAAGTCACGGCAGTCGTGGAAGGAAGGTGCATGCACTCACCTTTGCTCTGACGTTCTCAAATGAAGCAGGACTGACGAGAGAGAAGCATATTAAGAACACGTCCTGTTAGAAAGCAGGAGACTTTTCACACGAGCACATTACATAATGTCTAAGAATAGAGTTGTAACATACAGACTGGATTACTTATAAACTTTGCCTCACTGACTGAGGAGACCCGGGCGAAACAATCATTAACCACCGATAGTCGCCCCTTCAATTTCTATCAAATCATATTTCAGAAGGCTCCGTCTCATACATCAATGTGTTTGGCCTAGGTTTCTAATCCAGACGGCTAATTCTTCAGTGGTTATTGAAGTATACATTCTGTTTTGACCCCCCAGTCCACTGGTTACAACATGAGCATAATGTCCAGTGGTCATAAGACAAACAGGTTCCTATATTCATCAGGAGCTATGTAGTATTCACCGTTTGTGGGTAGGAGAGGGGCCTTAGCCTGTCGTAGTCCTCCTGACCTGCACACACACACACACACACACACACGTGATAATAACACAGTCATTACCCACAACACAGCTAGAAAGAAACACCTCAACTTCATCGTGAAGTAAGCCATCCTATAGGACCACAGGACTACAGCAAACTTCTACAGGGTGTGGGGAGCAGGTGTCGTATTTACAACCTGGCTCGAAAAAAGCGTTTTACACTCTTTATACAATCTAGTCACACGCAAGTATGTATGTATGCCTTTAAATCTTGGGGATTTCTGTTGCTAGCTACGGGCAGCATGAGCAGAGAGAGAGAGAGATAGGGGGATTACCTGCTGTATCCCAGAGTCCCAGGTTGATTGGCTTTCCATCCACCATCACATTAGCTGAGTAGTTGTCAAATCTGAGGAGAGAGGGAGGAGGGGGGGAGGGGGAGGGGGGGGGAGGGGGGAGGTGTTAGAGAGCAAGTGAATATTGGGGGACAGGATGTATAGCACCACTGACTCCCGTAAAACAATATGCCCAACAAGAAAACAGAAGCCCATCAAAGCAGGTAAAACTGCGCATACTGCAGAAGCACTATATTGGGTATCTACATATGTACTAACGTTACAGCATATTTTCACTGTGGACGCCCAGCACCATATCATTTGGCGTCAGAGTAAACACTGTAGCATACGAACACACCAATTCTTCACCGAGAGCACTGTGTACAGAGTACATTACAATATGCCTGCATACACATTTCCATAATAATAGAAGGCAGCATTAGTCTTCGAAGCCTAGTTCCATAATAGAACCCACTAATATACAGGGCTAACGTACACACATACACACACAAAACGAGCACAGCTCACGAGAATGAGTGGAATGCAATAATTGGTTTCATATGAGAACTGGGCACCAGGTTGCCATGGGAGGGCAGAGCTAACTACTTTCAAGCTGATTCACAGAGGAAACTGGGAGAGGAAGGGAAGGATGTGCATCCCACACATGTAAGGTTAGTAGTGGGACTCTAAGACATGTTGTACTACATCACCTGACAGCCACAGGCACACTGCACTGCATGTACATATATACATGTCCCTACCCTCACTAGCAGTCCAGATATGGGAGTGACTTAGAGTAGCTACTGGCCCGTATACAAATACACATGAATGTTGGCTTAGAGGCAGCAGAGAGGCAGATGATAAGGGGTAGGAGGAGTAGTAAACAGCCAGCCCCTTCCTCCCTGTCACGCTATCTACAGCTCCATATAGTTAGCAGGCACCCCCACGTGCTCCATCCTGCCATCCTGTGGGAGCGTTACATTATGTCCTACATTGTGCAATTCTCTCAGGCTCTGGATTGCTGTATGGGAATAGTACATCACGAGATGCCAGGCGAACACACGATACTCTGTTCGGGTTACTGTTTTTCCACAGCCCCAGTGACAATAGATTGCAAAACCATCCTCTTTTGAGGCCCAGCGCATGCAAAGAGGAAGGTTGAACAACTGTTCACAGTTCAGTTGCCTAGGACCTCACAGGTAGAGAATTTACACAACACTGTATATTAGCCATGTGTACTGGCCCATTCCTGCATATTTGCAGCTTTACACATGATAGGGGCCCACAATGTAACATCCACTACACACATAATGGACACCCACGGGATTGCTTCATGTAGTAGCTGAATGACTTCAAACCATGCCTGTCTCATTAGTAGATACACAGACCATTTTAGCTGGGCACTTGGCAGATCAAGGTCACCACTAGTCAAATGTCCAGGTCCCGCTATATAACTGGCAGTATATATACAACAGGACGGACATTAACACGGAGACATTGTGGCACACACAGACGGCACTGAAGATTCCTGGCTAGCTATGAGAACAGGCACAGAATGAAAGCTGGCAGGCAAAGTAGCAAAATAGCTACCAGTGTCTGCATAACTTGGACAAGAGGATAAACATAACAGACAGCGGTGGAGATATTTCCCAGAGAAATTTCAACACACATTGTGTTAGGCACACGAGTACAGAGTCCAGTGGATGTGGACTGGTGGAAGTGAGATCAGTATACCAGAGGAACACACACACACACACAAACACACAAACACACATAGTTTCTGTGTCTTATTAAGTGAAATTCACGCAAACCTGAGTAGTCACACATGCACTACTTCAAAGGAGAGTGAATGACAGAGAACACACAGTTTTCACCAGAGGAACGGAAACACAGAAAGATGTTTAGAACTTTGGGAAACGTACACTGTCGGGATGTACTCCCCAGGGAACGCATTGGTGGTGTAGCTGATGAGAAGACAGGTCTTACCCACAGCACTGCAGAGGAGAGAGATACAGTATTAAGTAAAATCGTTAGAGTTGTGATGGTTGAGTTCATATGTGAAACTTGGCGCAGAGGTAAAGACGGTATTCACAGGACAAAAGATCTTGCACAGAGGACGCGGTTCAACGAAACACGGTGCGGAACAAGGTCTCGGTGTGTGCTAACATCGTGAATCCTATGAGCCTTAATTACTACCACGCCCAACTTATTGGGATTACTACCACATAACCAGTGAAGTCTACGGGTTAGCCTTGATCTTCCTCATTCGGAGATAACCTTGCAAACTGTGGCCAAAGGCTGGCACCGGTAGACAAGCAGAGAAACTGCGCAATAGGCTTTTAAGAACAAGTCTCACCCACTATTCCCACCAAGGCACATAATTTCACTATCACTGTCGCTTCGATCCACTCTCTCCGACCGCAGTCAACCACAAAAAGATTTCTTCTACAAGACCGCACACACCATCGATCCATAGAACCTCACCGCGGTAAACAACTCCGCCCTGGACTACGGCGATATCACACGCGGCCACGCTCATGCTACCACCATTTAGACACACTGACATTATACTGGCAGGTGGCACTTACCCGTCGCCGACTACCACACACTTGATCGCTTGCATTTCGCTCCCCTTCTGTCGTATCTCACAGAGACTGAGGTTGGCTGTTCCTTACAAGACACTCCTCTGGATTGTCAGTGCACACCATAAATACCGGACGTGCGCTTTCCGTAAAAGGAATCTTCTAAAAATAGAAGAACTCTATCTTTATTGTGCGCTTGTGTGGTTCCGGTAGCGCTCCCTCCTCCAAATAAGCGCCCTTTCTTGAACGTTTCGCTCTCGATCTCTCCTTTCCCTGCGGTGTTCCCGGACTGCTGTCAGTCTATTTCGTATTCCTGCTACAACAGTATCTATTACACTACGTAGAATAAGATGGTAAGTAAGCATGTAGCCAGTCTGTGCATAATAGCGTTCTAAATATTGCGCACTTCAATGAGGAGTACCATTCTTTGCAGGCTGCTGATCGCTACAATATCCACAGCCAGTTGGAGCACTGTGAGTAATGATCCCTTTTCCACCCTGACTAGTGTAGTGCTTTCACAGCTCTGATTCAGTTTGTCAGCACCCCAGCCCTTTATTTATCTTGGATATGTATGTGGTGATGGGGTGTACTAAAGCATTTGGGCATATCTCTATTAAGCATACCAACAGGGGTGTGATGTGGTCTTGTTTATTGGCAGGACTCTTGTTGATTGCTTCTCTCATTTCACACTCACACAGTGCAGTCTAAATACGTGGGCACGGGACATGCAGACATCACCAAGTTGTGAGTTGGGGGCGTATGAAAGATGTGTGGGTGGGTGCAAGTTTTGTCCTTTGTGCTGATTATACCGAAAGCTTCACTTAAACAAAACACTCAGTATGTTTGTCCATACTGTGTCCTGTTTGCATTCACCATATGCCACCATAGGTTTTGGCCCCACTGTATATAGAGTCTTGTGGCATTAGTATCTTTATTCACAGGTGTGTGATTTATATGCAGTCACTCTAGAGCTAGAGGTCCCATATTTCAGAGCAGCAGGATGACTATTTCTGTCTAACCCTTAATTCACACCTCTACCCACATAGATAAGCATTGGGGAATGGTGCAACACCTAAGTTGTTGTTACTAGACAAGGTATTATTCCACAAGTTGATGGAGGGCACTTCCTGTTACTAAAATTAGAATACAGTCTCAGTTGAAGAAATTGCATACCACAGCATGTCTGGAAGGGTGTGAATTCATGTATATATGAATACCATAACAGAAATTGCGCTGAAGAATGTTCTATTTTTAGAAGCAAACATTGCAACACACACACGCACTACGTACCCATGCAGTGAATGGCTGGTGAATCAACACAGAGACAGTTTTGCATCCTACATGGGACGTCCCAATCTCCTCGAGTTCTTTGCTGTTGCAGAGAATGAGAGCAAGGCTAGAGTCAAGTTCAGCTTTCTTCAGGTTTGACTATGTTTTGACATAACCTAATGGAGTGAAACCTCCAACAAAGAACCACTCTATCAGGGACACTTGGTACTGCCCCATAATTATGCTACCTCCGAATAAAGGACTCTACCACTTTCAACTGGTTTCACATCACCTATGATTTTAGTGTCGGAATTGTATTTTCCCTGTAGAAAATGCTGCAGCCTTGTGGAGCTCCTCCAGAGAAAGACGAAGACGACTAGATAGTGTTCATCAAATTTTGTTCATCCTTGAAATCTCTTGTGCATGCGTGTAAAATATTTCATTCGCGTTCGTTGTGCAAGGACGCGAAAATTTACGTGCACGCACCAGCTCCCTCTACTGCTAGCGATGGAGGTAGCGGATGAAATAGAGGGTCAGTTTGATGATGCCGAAGAGGACGGCGTTACTGCAGACAAACGCAGCGGTGTGCCTTCCGACGAAGACAGCTTCAGCTCTGACGGGGAGGTGGGCGATAATTGGGGGTGCGACTGGGACGACGAGACGAGCGACTTTACGAAGCGCTACAATGCCACTCGAAGTGGACAGCCGCAGGCCAACAAGAACGTACCGTCCTCTGCAAAGCCAAGAGACCCCTCCGGCAACAGCTCCGCGGTGTTGGCTCGCCTGGAAAGCAAGGTCAACCTTGGAACCATAGAATTCCCTCTGACCAACGCGGCGTCCAGCAATATCCTAGGTGCCTCTAGGAAAGCCGAGGCAAGTCGGACCAGAAACAAAGACAAGTCGGACAGAGCCACTGTTGAGCAGGTCCTGGACCCGAGGACTCGCATGATACTCTTCAAGTTACTGAGCCGCGGGGCCATAGAGGAGATACGTGGCTGCGTGAGCACGGGGAAGGAGGCAAACGTTTACTACGCCACGGGACGCGACGGGACCGGCTGTGCCGTTAAAATTTACAAGACCTCGATCCTGGTCTTCAAAGACAGGGACAAGTATGTCACGGGAGAGTTTCGGTTCCGGCACGGCTACGCCAGGCACAACCCGAGGAAGATGGTACGTGTGTGGGCCGAGAAGGAAATGAGAAACCTGACGAGACTCCGCAACGCCGGGATCCCCTGCCCGCAGCCAGTCCTTCTCAAGAGCCATGTCCTCGTCATGTCTTTCCTGGGAGAGGACGGATGGCCCTCCCCGAAACTGAAAGACGCCCGTCTTAGTGAGGGGAAGGCACGAGAGCTGTACTACGAGTGTGTTCTCCACATCAGGAACATGTACCACAAGTGTCGGTTGGTCCATGCAGACCTCAGTGAGTACAACATGCTGGTCCACGAAGGCGGGCTCTACATCATTGACGTCTCGCAGTCAGTCGAGCACGATCACCCCAGAGCGCTCGAGTTCCTCCGGAAAGACTGCTGGAACGTGACGGAGTTTTTCCGTCGCAGAGGGGTCTGTGCCATGACCGTCAGAGAACTGTTTGACTTTGTGACGGATCTCTCGCTAGGAGATGACCGGGTGGAGGAATACCTGAGGAGAATGGAAGAGAAGACTGTGGAGAGAGAGCCTGGGAGCCAAGAGGCCGAGGACTTAGTCTCCGAGG
>CASHTH010001372.1:0-18449 GCA_030341885.1 Geodia barretti | reverse complement strand
CCCCCCCCCCCCCATTAATGTTGCCCCCAGGAACTGGTACTGCCTTCTGACCGGGTAGGCAAAGCGCCGGGTTCCCAACGTCATCGTGGACAATGTCTGCTTCGAGCGGGTAGTATTGAATCCCTTTGATTCCTCTCCAAATCCTGCGGACAGCCTGTAGGGGCTGACATAGGGCTTGAGAACGACTACAAGCTTCGTAATGAGCAACGGTTCCCCTACTGTCGAAAATTCTGGCTGAAAACCAGGATTATAGCATCGGGGCTCAAACAGCATCAAACTAGTCGTCAGATGCCCGGAACAGGGAAACATGAAGTCAGTTCCTGCACCCTTCGCCCACCTGGCGTTTGCTGCAATCCATGTCGCCCGAGAGTTGGGGAAGGAAAAGGGAAAAAAGTGGAAAGAAAAAGGAAGAGGACGACGCAGGGGTGAAAACTTCCCCGCTGTAATGGCAGGAGTGCAACAGGCGAAGCGGGCCGCTGGTCCACGCGGGCGGACGGGAATCAAATGGTATGGCTTATTGTTGATATTATGGCCGAACCCTGCCATAAAGGGCCTGCTCGGCTGCCGCCCTGTGAGCCAAGAGGCGTCACATCAACCAGCAGAGGAGGTGTCGGAAAACAAGCGAGGGAGGACGGAAAAAAGTAAAAGAAAAGAAAGGCACAAAAGGGGAGAAAGAACAAGGGAAGGGCTAAAAACAAGGGGGGGCAGACTGGGAGAACTGACGGATGCGAACAGCATCGCGCCCAAAGCAGACGCCTGCGGCGATGGTGCGCATCATCGGCCCACCCTGCATCACCGGAAACACGGCGAATCAATGTCTCTTCTTTGCCCGAGTTCCTCGGTGTGCACATGATGAACACGCCTCGGGGTACCCGCAGAATCTCTGAGTGTGGAGGTCGCCGCTTCCGCAGCCTCTCTGACTCTACGTTCGGGGCTTATGCTGTCGTAGGGTAGAACGAGCGGCGCAGTGGGGGAAGGGCGAAGGATGCGCTGCTATCAACTCCGGAAATGTGGGCCATATCAACATCAGGTACGCGCCACGCTGTCGCGATCGACCGAAACGAGGGAAACGTCGATCACCCGGGTAGGGTAGGGCGCTATACCCTGCCCCGATGATCTTCGGCTGGTGTCCTGCGCTCAGTCGCTCAACCCCGTCGACGTCTATAGTCTCCGATTCCCGGTCACGCGTAGGAAACGAAATGTAGTAGAGGCTTCCCGAGAAATGACCTTCGCGCCGTGGGTAGAGCTGCCCACCGTGGTCCAACTGCATACCCATTACAGTGTAGCGCCGGCTCCAGAACGAGCAACGCAAAGTACACCGCCACTGTGGCTGCGCTCCGCTGTGGGGCTGCGAACGTTACGGCTCGGCTCCGAACAGTTCCTTGGCGCTCTCGATGGCCAGGCGCTCGACAACACGTCGGCGTGTTCGTCAGACACGTGTAGTAACGCGCCGTACCGGGATATCCCTCGGAGCATACTGGTGCTTATTGACCTGGACCCCGATGCCAATACAGCCTTGCTGGCATAGCTTCTACGGAGGCGATGAGTACGATCGACTCCCGTTGCCTGCGGTCTTCACCCTCCAGCGCCGCGGCTATCTGCGGGTCCAATTCGGCTAGTGATGCCATGCGATTCTCCATTGCAAGTATTCTCGTCAGGCCCCTTCTGCAAGAGTCAAAAGGGCTCAAAATTGTTCATTTCCACATTTGATACTGAGTTCCAGTCTAAGCTGGCTCGGAAGAGGGTGTAGTCAACGATATATGCGCCTCCGAGAGAGTGGTATCGGGGCCATCCAGGCAGGCGTGATCGCTGGCCATATTTCAGCTCCTGCAGCCACTGCGTAAAAACAGGAATACGCCGATCGTGAAGGGTGCCAGTCCGGTTGTTCAGTTGTCAGGTCTTATCGAACCAGTATATGCGCGGATGGGAGCAAGACGAAAGTCGTTCGCCCTGGTGCTGCGGAGAGGTTGGTGCGATTCCAGAGTGCGTTGGCCAGTGGTTACCACCACGCACCACAAAAAAGTGTGAGCAGGGAGGCGAATTCCTTGAAGCGTGCAGAATTTGAACGTGGATGAACCAATCACTGGACACAATCACATGCGCTTCCTGTCAGGTGGTTCTTCCATGGCAACGGATTTCGCATTGTGGGTTAGATGCCTGTGTGCGGAAACCTGATTCCTGACCTGCCGCCTCTTTAACAGCTAGCAGCACTGCGATCAAATGCCACAACGCTGGAGAGCAACCTGGGTATGACTGAATCCTGGCAGTGCCAAAGCCTCGAAGTCCTTCGAAGTGCCAATGGATGACGGTGCCACGGTCTATGTCCGGCGGCACGGCAATCCCGACGGACCGCGTCTGCTCTTGAGCCACGGCTGTGGCATGGCCATCGACACTTATCTGCCTTATTGGACACTCCTGTTGGACAGGTTCGACCTGTTTCTGTTCGACCTGAGAAGCCACGGTTGGAACCCTCCAGGTCCCCGGATGGCTCAGAACATCCCTACCTTCGTCAGGGACTGCGAAAGCATCCTGCGGGCCATCGGGCAGAGTTGCGGCGAAAGACCTGTGATCGGTGCCTTCCACTCGCTGTCCGGATTGGTGGCCCTTCTCCACGAAGAGCAGTGGAAAGGATTCGCCCGGTCTGATGCTCTTTGACGTCCCCATTATGCCCCCGGGTGGACGCCCCGAAGACCTTGTCGAAATGGGCGAGGAAATGAGCGCAGCCGCCCGTAGGCGTCGCGACCGTTTCTCCAGCAGAGCGGAATTTGTCCACCGCATGAGGCGAAACTCTGTTTACCAGCGCCTTCCGGATCCTGTGATGGACCTGATGGCGGAGACCACTCTCCGCCCGGTTGACAACGGCATGGCATACGAACTGTGCTGCCCCCGCGACTACGAGACCCAGGTCTACGACTACCTCTTCGGCTGGGCCATGAGGGTCAACCTGAACAGGGTTTCCTGCCCAGTGAAAGTCGTTGGCGCTGATCCCACCATTCCGTTTTCCTTCATGCCAAGCATGGACCTTTCACAGCTCATTGGCCTGGACTACGACTACCTGCCCGAGGCAACCCATTTCCTCCAGATGGAAGAACCCGAAAAGTGCTTTGACTTGACTCTGGAATTCCTGGAAAACAGCCTGCTTATTTGAACCCCTGACTTCTACCCAGGGCAATCGCGTTTTGATGACACTTGCCCCTTCCCAAGCCTCATGACACACCCCTACCATGAATCCTGTGCATTCTCCCCGACATACATCTCGCCTGCGACTCCCGCGGCTCTGTCGACCAGCCGACAGACCCAGTGGGACAGAATGGGACAAAATGGAGCGGGAATCCGAATTTTTTGCTCTCTGCGGTCAATTTCGTAGCTGACGAACGCAGAAATTTGGGAAAATTGGGACGGAATGGGACAAAATGGGAATTTAGGCCGGATTCTCTGTCCCAAAATTCCCACGCCAAAGCCCGGAGTATGCCCCACCCAGCCGGCGTGTCTGCAAATATCTACAGAATTTGAAAATCCCGCCCCTGCCCGGAGGAGAAACCCACCCTGTGATTCCCCTGCCAGTGGCGATGAAGTCCCGCTGCATAACTGGGTTTTGCTGAAGCGCCATTGCCCCTTTCCTCAATACCATCCTCTGGCACCATCCTCTGGCGAAATTTTTTCTCGACTGCTACCCTTCTGGTGCCTTGATAGATCGGGGCAATCTGAGATGGGACCAGTAAAATGGCTAGCGATTACGATGTTTTGATAGTTGGCGGCGGACTGGCCGGTATGACCGCCGGCATGTATGCCGCACGGCATGGGCTCCGGACTGGGATCATTGAGCGAATGATGGGTGGAGCCTCCATTATCAATGTGGAGAAGGTGGAGAACTTCCCAGGATTTTCTGAAGGGATCATGGGGGCCGACCTCGCCGCGATGACCCAGGAACAGGCAATGACCTCAGGGGCAGAGTTCGTAATGGGAGAGGTGTCCGGCATTTCTACCAGCGGCGACTATCGCATCGTCAGCGCGGACTCCGGCGACCTGCAGGCCAAGACGGTCATAGTGGCAGCCGGTTCCACGCTGAGGCTGCTCGGAATTCCCGGCGAGGACGAATTCACCGGCCGGGGCGTTTCCCAGTGCGCCACCTGCGACGGCCCGCTGTACAGCGGCGAGGTCGTGGGTGTGGTCGGCGGCGGCGATTCAGCCACCGATGAAGCCTTGGTGCTCGCCCAGTACGCAGACCGGGTCCTGCTGTTCCACCGGCGCGACGAGCTTAGGGCCCAGAGGGAGTTGGTGGACCGGGTCCTGGCCGAGCCAAAGATCGAGGTCGTGTGGAGTACCGTGATTGAGGAAGTCCTCGGAGAAAATACTGTTTCCGGTGTCAGTACCACCAACATGGCTACCGGTGAGAAGGGAGCGCGAGAGCTGTCCGGTCTCTTTGTATACGTCGGGCTGGCACCCAACGGAAACATTGTGGACGGTCTGTTGGAAACCGACGGTGGCGACCACATCCCGGTGAACATATCAATGGAAACGGCCCTGCCCGGCGTTTACGCGGTCGGAGACATCCGCCAGCACTCCTCATCGCAGTTGGTGTCCGCAGCGGGCGACGGCGCAACCGCAGCCATCGCAGCGTTCCGTTATATTTCCGGAAGGTCCTGGGACTAATATAGAGTCAGGCAACTCGAAGCCGCGCCCAGTCGCGGCAATTCACCTCCACGGGAGAAGAAAATGGCCAGCGAATACATCGACCTCGTCGACGAGCAGCTACGGAACAGCAAGACCATCGCGGTCGTCGGTCTTTCCAACAACCCCGACAGGGACAGCCACAGAGTCGCCAGCTACCTGCAGAGCCAGGGTTACCGCATTATCCCGGTCAATCCGGTGATCGAAGAGGCCCTTGGGGAGAAAAGCTACCCCGACCTCAAATCCGTCCCCGAATCCATCGACATGGTAGACGTCTTCCGCCGCTCCGACCAAGTAATGCCCGTGGTCGAAGAGGCCATCGAGGTGGGCGCGAAATATATCTGGATGCAGGACGGCGTAATCAACGATGATGCCAAGGCCAAGGCCGAGGCGGCAGGCATCCCGGTAATAATGGACGACTGCGCCCTCCGCCAGCACCGCCGCCGCTTCAGCCGCGGCTAGCTCCCCTCAATCCGTTAGCGACCCCCGAACGGAAGCCGCAGGGATTTCTCCCTGCGGCTTCAGACACATCAGTTTCTGGCGCGGACAGTTACTCCGTGATCGGGACTTTGATTACCGTACCGTCTTCCTGGATAAAATACCCCACCACATTGGAAAACTTCTCGTTGAACACATCTATCCAGGGAGAGTCCAGTCCAACACGGCTGGCCCAGTTCGGAATCACGCCCTCAATAACTGCCTTGTCGCTCTTGGCTCTTAATTCCGGGGAGAACTCCGTAAACTCCATCTCACCTATCTCGGTGAGCTTCCTGAGCCCCATCTCGTTCTGGATGGCACCAAGCCGCAGCATCTCCATTTCAGCCTTGGCGGCCTCTTCCATGACTATCGCCTGCAGGTCGGGGGGCAGGCCTTCCCAGATATCTTTGTTCATAACCATGTCGTTGGCGGGCCAGCTGGTCAAGGGGCCGGTTAAGTAGTCGGCTACCTCATACCAGCGCTGCCCAAACCCAGCGTCGCCTCCAGTTACGCCAGCCCCCAGAATGCCGCGCTCCAGGGCGGTGTAGACCTCGGCGAAAGCCACGAACTGGGCGTCGGCACCCATACCGATTATCCAGTCGGAAATGGAGGTTCCGAAGGCGCGGGTTTTTACCCCCTCAAAGTCTTCCGGGGTCAGTAAAGGCTTCTTGCTGAAGAAGAAGAAGTCGTTCCCCGAGGCCCATTCCTTTATGACGAGCTTGCCGCCTCCGGTCGATTCCTCCAAGAGCGCCTCAACTTCAGGCGCTATGGCGGCCGTTGTGAAATATTGTTGCTGCCGTTCCGTGAACAGACCGAACAAGTATTGGATCTCGAGAGCAGGCACCTGTCCGGCCACATACGGCCCCACGACGCTGCCCGCGTCCAGCGTGCCGGCCGCCAGCAGGTTCGGGATGTCCGGCCCACCCAGCCCCAGCTCGGGGAAGGACGACATCACAAAGTCCACCTGCCCATTCGTACGCTCCGCCACGTTCGGGAAGTAAAAGGTCTCGATTACTTTGCAGAAAGACAGGGCGCGGTTCAGGCAGGCGTGCTGGATGGTAAAGACTTCATCCCTCTCCGCCAATTGAGTCGGGTTCTCCACGTTCGCCTGTTCGAGGAGGCCCTTGTAATAGTCGGACTCGAAAACGTACAGGTGATTCTGCAATGCGCCCAACGTCACGTTTCCGTCAAAGTCCCCTTGCTCAAGCGTAGCGGCGGGGCCAACCAGTTGGTTGAGATCACCCACGTATATCGCCCCGGGACCATTGGCAGACTCGTCGGCGTACGCCTGCAGTTTCGCCGAAACTGCTGTCTCGGATACCTCCTCGGGTTCCTGCTCCCGTGCTGCCGCCATTGTGGGCTCTTCCGTAGCCTGGACAACCTCCGTTGCGGGCACTGGCGTGTCCGCTTGGATGGCAGCGGCGGTCGAGGCGGCGGCGGGAGCCTCGGTCTCGGCTGTCTCCTCAGCAGGAGATTCCTCGGCTCCGCCACAAGCGGATAGCAAAAACAGCAGCAGAATCGTTACTCCCAAAATCCATAACTTTCTCATGGCTAACGCACCTCTCGACTACTGAAATGCCGTTTTCGGACACAGATTGCTGGTTGAGGCAAGTTTGTAAGCGGTTTTCTTCTCCATTGCACTATTCTTCACGAACTGTGATAGTTTTTAGTGGTATAGAAGTATTATTGCGAAGTTCATTTCAGTCAACCGTGCACAAAGCAATACAATTAGGTTCACAGTATCGGGTGTTTGACGCTTGAGGGACGATGTCGGCCGCGGAGGAGACTCGGCACTGCCGTCAGGGAGATAGACAATCTCAATGGCTTGTGCGCCCAAGTCGGCTTCCGACCTATCCAAGGGCCCAGGTTCGGTTCTTGACCGCTGAACGGCGGTATGCCGCAAGATTGACGTCGAAAACGAGTCAGGGGCGGGAGTGCATCCCGCCCCTGACTCGTTTCAGAGAACTTCAGTGGGCTACCGCAGCTACTTGGCGTACTGGGGAGCCTTGAAGTTATCAAGAGGCTGTGTGATGGGCGCCTCGACCGCAGTCCCGTCCGGGTTCACCTTCATCCCCACAATCGGACCGATCTTTTCGTTGAACACGTCGATTACTGGTTGGTCAGCGCCACCGACACGCTTCACCCATTCCGGCATGAGGGCGCCCAGGACCGCATTCTGGTAAGCAAAGTCCTGCAGTTCGGGCGAAAATGGTCTGTACGTCAGGCCCGCGGTGGTGTTCTTGATCAGCCCCTGCTCATGCTGGACGGCAGCGGTCCGCAACTCTTCCAGTTCGTTTAACGCGGCCTCCTCGAGCAGGATCTTTTGCAGGTCCTCGGGCAGCTTGGCCCACTCGTTCTTGTTCATCACCATTGCCGAATTGTCCCAGCTGATGACAGGACCGTTGATGTAGTCGGTCACCTCGTACCATCGCTGGCCAAAACCGGCGTCCCCACCCGTCATGGCAGCGTCTAGGATGCCTCGTTCCAGGGCCGTATACACCTCGGTGAAGGCCATGAACTGGGCGTCAGCCTCCATTCCTCCCAGCCAACTGGACATGGCAGCGGTGGGGGTACGGATCTTCTTCTTCTGCCAGGCCTCCACGGTATCCAGGGGGTCCTTGCTGAAGAAGAACACGTTGTTGCCCGAATGCCAGTTCAGGGAAATGTACTGGCCTCCCTCTGTGGCCTCCACAGCTAGGGCGCTCAGTTCCGGGGTCACGTGGGCCATGGCAATGTAGTTGTGTTCGAGGGTCGGGTAGATCCCGAACAGGCTGCCGATCTCAATGGCAGGGAAGGCACCGGCAATGTACTGGGCGATGTCTGCCATCGCCAGGGTACCGTCCGCAACCAGGCTGTGAACGTCAGGCCCGGCCAGGCCCAGCTCGGGGAAGGACGTCGTGACCAGCTTGAGCTGACCGTTGGTTCGCTCCAGCACCCTCGGGAACATGTAGTCTTCCTTGAGTGCGCACCACAACAGGGCCCGGTTGATGCAGGCGTACTGAATCTCGAACTCCTCGCCCTCGGTCACCAGTGGAGTCGGGTTCTCCAGGTTGGCCCGCTCCAGGACGCTCTGGTAATACTGGGACTCGAATATGTATGCGTGCTTTTCGATCGCCTCCAGGGGGACGTTACCGTCAAAGTCGCCCAAGCGGGGTTCGGGCGCCGGACCAGCCAGCTGCCCAAAGTCGCCCACGAATATCGCCCCTGGCCCGTTGGCGTTCTCATCGGCATAGGCTTGCAGTTTCGCCGATACGGTTGTCTCGGATTCCACCTCAGGCTGCTCCTCCTGTGCTGCCACCATGGTGGGTTCTTCCGTAGCCTGGACAGCCTCCGTTGCGGGCACTGGTGTGTCCGTTGGGATGGCAGCGGCGGTTGGGGCGGCGGCGGGAGCCTCGGTCTCGGCTGCCTCCTCAGCAGGTGATTGCTCGGCCCCACCACAAGCGGAGAGCAAAAACAATAGCAGGACCGCTACACCTGTTATCCATAACTTTCTCATGCCTGCCGCACCTCTCGATTACTAAAATGCCGTTTCCTGGCATTGACCGCTGGACAATGCCGGCGCGTTTACGTTTTCCGTCTCCTTTGCAAAAAATCACGAACTTATAGGGATAATTTACCGTGCCGAAGTATTATTGCTAATCATCTGTCAGTCAACCGTGCGCAAAACGATACATTTCCGCGAGCATTATCGGGTGTTTGACACATTGAGGACGAGGCCAGGCGCGAACAATCCTGGAGTTGGTTTCAAATCTTGGCACTGGTTTCAGGAAGATAGACAATCTCACATTGGAATCCTTATAATCCGGCACAGACAGGGCTCATTAGGCCGGTCGCCTTCGTGCGCGCCGGTTTAGTCCCCTACTGTGGACTTTTCACCGGCCAGACTACTAAGGCAGGAGAGGCATTCATGGCCAACCAAGACATCGAGCTTATGGCTCACCTCATGCGCCGCGCCGGGTTTGGCGCCACTTACGAGGAAATCGAACGGCGGACGGCTGCCGGCTACGAGGCCACTGTAGAAGAGCTCCTCTCTCCAATGGAACAGCCAGACCTCGACAAGCCCCTGTTGGAGCGCTATTTCGTCGACTGGAAGGAAATGAACGCCCTGGAAGTCAACCAGGCATATCTGACCTACCGGATGATCAACACACAGCGCCCCCTCCAGGAGAAGGTGACCCTGTTCTGGCACGCGCTATCTTCTGCTTATACGGCAACTCACAAGCTCTTCCGTGACACACTGGCGCCAGATCCAGGACCAGTTGGATATGTTCCGCACCTTGGGAATGGGCAGCATGCGCGACTTGTTGCTGGAACTGTCTCGGGACCCGGCCATGGTCTTTTTCCTGGACAACTGCATGAGCCATAAGGACGCCATCAACGAGAACTTTGGGCGGGAACTGCTCGAGCTGTTTTCCATGGGCGTCGGCATGGACGGGCACGCCAACTATTCAGAGGATGACGTCAAGGAATGCGCCCGCGCCTTTACCGGGTGGACCATCACCAACGCCATCCCCCGCTATCCCTACGGCCGCTATTCCTCCCAGTTCGTCTTTAATCCCACCGACAACGACGAGGACGAAAAGACATTCCTGGGCGAGACCGGTAACTTTGGCGGCGAGGCCATTATCGACATCATCGCCCGCCAGCCGGCGACTGCCCGCTTCATCGCACGCCACCTGTACAACTACTTCGTGGCCGACGAGCCGCAGATCCCGGCTTGGCAGGACACTCCGCCTCGCGACCCCGAAGCCATCAAGATGCTGGAAGACGCATACTTTGAGTCCAATTACAGCATCACCGCCATGCTGCGAACGATGTTCAACTCGGAGTTCTTCAAGAACGCCCGCTTCGCCAAGGTCAAGAGCCCGGCGGAGACCGTTGCCGGCACCATGCGACTGGTGCAGGACTTCACCCACCCCAAGCCCGGCCTGCATCCCATCGCCATGGAAATCCGCTACATGGGTCAGGACCTGCTGAACCCGCCCACGGTAGAAGGCTGGCACACCGGCGCAGAGTGGATCGACAGCGGTACGCTGGTGGAGCGCATTAACTTCGCCGCCGACCAGGTCGGACCCACACGACTGCTGGCATCCGCGCCATCATCGATCGACTGTCTCCGAGAGCATCACGAGCCTGTGTCCTTCGTTAACGCTGCCTGATATGGTTGGCTCCTACCAGTTGCCGGACGAGACCCGCGGACTACCACTCGTCGACACACGTAGAGAAGGAGGAGCGCGCTGCAGACAGACCCGGCACCGCAGACTATGCCCGCCGCGTCGCCCAGACTCCTCACACATCGAATCGTCGCTACCCAGCGTACCAGTTCGCATAATTGAGGGTATTGTGGAGTGAGCGACTTGCAGTTTGCTCACTCTCCCGGATCACAATCACGATTCGCAGGTGAAAATATGGGCCAGACTGGATGGCAAGGTGTGCTGATCATCTGGGAGCCAGGGGCTAGGGGCCTTGAGGCCGCATTATGGCCCAGGAAGGCGCCTGTGTCATCGGCGGCATCTCTCGACGACCTTGGCAGCAGTAGAACCGAGTTGGCCGAGGCTGGGCTGGCGCACCTATGTCCACCCGAAGTTACCATCGAGGACGACTGACTCCGGCGTTTCTGCCGCCGTTCTCTGCCTACGACACTTTGGAACGCTGGTCAACAACGCCGGCATCCTAATCCGAAGTGCATCGAGGACACGCTGTCGAGGATTGGGACGGATAATGGACATCATGCCAGGGCTTCTTTCCTTGGGGGGGACCAGGGGAGGCCGCCATCCCCAGCTTGCGTGAGGTCTGCGGCGGGTCCATCGTCAAATCTCGTCTACCGCAGGACTGGTGGTAGCCCTGGGGTTCGTCCAAGCTACACCCGCACCAAGGGGCGAGGTTAGACTGCTCAGAAATCACCGCTATCCATTCACGCCTCCTGAGGGCAATCCGTTGCAACTCTGTGCTCCCTGGCCCATCGACAACTGAGATGGGATCCGGACTCCTTCTTCTCCGACCCTGACGCTGGGAAGCCCGGATGTGCCTCCTTCCCTCAAGCGGGTCGGCACCCCTGAAGGACAAGCCTACGGCTGTGATCTACCTTGGCATCCAACGAATCATCCTTCGTGACTGTGGCTCCGAGGCTGGTCATCGACGGCGGTACTACTGCAGAGTAGTGCCTCCCAAGTCCTGATCGACAAGCTACAAGAGACCATACAAGGAGTGCCAGAATATGACTTCAACCAAAAAAGATCCCGTGCTGGCGGTATTGCAGCTCTCGGGCGGCAACGACGCCGTGAACACCCTGATCCCCTACGGCGACCCGCTCTACGCCGACAATCGCCCCACCGTGCGCGTCTCCGACTAGGCAGTGCTGCGCGCGCAACGATTCTGTCGAGCTTCAACTCACATGGTCCCTCTGACATGACCTGTAGACCAGGGGAAGGTCCTCGTCATCCGTGGCATCGGCTATCCCAGCAACCCCAACCGCTCTCACGCCCAGCTCCAGACATCTGCACCCTGCGAGCCGTGACAAAGTCGGCTGGAAGGCTGCAGCGGCCGGGCCCTCCGACGACGTCAGCAGTCGAGCATGTTTTGACCGCGTGAACATTCGGGCGCGGTCTGCCTCGCTCGAGTGCGCAGGTCACGGTGCCTCGGATCGGCAACCTCGAGACCTACGGGTGCTGACCGGCATGGAAGGAGGAAGAGCGCGATGAAGCCCTCGACCTGTATCGCTCGCACGCAGGTATTCCTCCCTCCCCGCCATCGCAGCGGCGGCGTGTGACTACGCTGTCCCACCCCGCATGGACGCCACCGAGGCGCACGACATCCTGCCACGCGCACGGTATGTACAACTCCACGTGGAGAGGGCAACGCACAACTGTGGCTCCAGTACAAGCGCGCACAAACTTTGCCATGGTGCACTTGGTCCATCGGAACCCGTTCCTCTACACCACGCTCCCTACAACAGCTCGGACATCAGCGCCGTTTGCGCTCAGTGCTCACGCCAAGCTAAGGGGCGGGCGATGGAGTGACGCCTCCCGCGCCATCTCAACGTCTACCAGGACATCAGCGAGAATTCGGCAGCGACAACGTCGTCCGGCTGGTCTTCACGCGAGGTCGTCCGCCGCGATCCCGTACAACGGCTCCGCACCGACCACGGCTCCTGCGGCGTCGTCCAAAACGCTTCGTCTTCTGCGACCACATCCAGTGGCTCGGCCCGTCTACGCTGAGTACCTCGATGGCTCCCGACAGAGCGGCTGACGGCGACCTGCACTTCACAACGACTTCTCGTGGCGCTACTCCACCACCCTGCTGGCGTCAGTGGATGGTCTGGATGCCAAAGCCGATCGTCGGCGGGACCTTCGAGCTAGTTGGACTATCATCGTCCGCCTGAGAGACACAGTCGAGATTGCCTTGCCCCACCGCCCCTGGGATGCCACATCCGGGTTGGGTCCCTCGCGCGTAAGCTCTGCGACAACCGAATCGAGCTGCGGTAACGATGCTACACAGACTCTCGTGCATTAGCCTACCACTTCCAGTACGCCAAAGCCACACCATCGGTCGCGCGAGTCTCCGGCTCCCCGCTTCTCGCACCCGTCGCATGGCTCGGGGCTGAAGACGCCACCCTGTACGCCGCCACCGCTCCTCACGAATACCGCGCGCGCGGCAAGCGCATCACCTCTGCACCATCGATGAGGACTACGTTGCGATTCGCGCCCGTGGCGTCCACACCGCTGTGAGACCGAGGAACCGAGGACGACGGCTCCCGCCTATGGCCCCACCTCCGTCGCCATCGACAGCAAGGCACGTCCTACATCGCCGATGAGTGGCTTGAACCGAATCTCCATGTTCGACCGTCGAAGCGGCGAGTGGCGCGGCAAGTTGGCACCAAACGGCAGCAGCGTCGACGCGAGCTCTACGGCCCTCCGGCATGGCGTCGACGCGCGACGACACGTGTTCGGCCGTTGACAGTACGGAACCAACCGCTCAGAAGTTCACAGCACACCCGACGGCATTCATTTCCAAGTTTTGGACCGAGGAGCGGCAGAGGCGATCTCAGCCTGCCCTGTGGGGCATCTCCCTCGACTGGTGAAGCAGCATCATCCGTCGCCGTACTGGCGCAACGACCGGGTACAGAATTCACCGCCGACGGCCAGTTCCTGCAGGCCTACGGCGAAGGCGACTGAACCGCCCTACCAGCGTCGACACCGACAGTCAGGGCCTGATCTTGTCGCCGACTGGGGCAAACGAAAAGGTCCGATCTATAGAGCCCCGAAGGCGAACTGGTATCCACCCTCACCGGCGACGCCACATGTCCAGTGGGCAAGGACAAGCTCGACGCCAACTCCGAGATGTGGCAGGAGCGCGAGATCGCTCAGGGACATCGAGCGCGAGAAGGACTTCTGGGCGTATCTGCACGTCGAGTCGACGATCAGGACCGCCTCTTCGCGTTGAGTCCTGCCGCAACAGATCCAGATCTACCGCAGCAGCAGCCCATGTTTCTTCGGTGGACGCCTCTAGGCCGTCTCCTTCCCTCGTCCAGCAGGGACAACTTTAAGGGAGGGGGACGGTCGCACCGTTCCCCTTCCTATGTATTATGTATTATGTATTTGATCCGCGCTGCAGATGCGACAGGCATCGCGCACGGCGTCTGAGGGCCTTTGACTACACCCCGAGCAGCTGCCTCACAACTGAGGCACTGGCATTCGCCAGACCCACAGCAGACGCCGCGATAGCCGATCGTGGTGGTCAGCGGCGACCACCCGTCGGTACAGGATATTTACAGCGCGTCCAAGGATTCTTACGCTGTATTATGTGACTCTGGCACGTTACTCTCCACCTTGGAGACGACGCGTGGACCGGGCCGCGATTCGTACGCGGCCTGCCCTTCCAGAAGCCAGTCGACGCTACGACGCGAACCTGCTCGCCACAGCCAACCTCGTCTGAGCGTAGCTGCGGAGGCGTGGTGGACTCCAGGAAGGCAAGGAAATCGTTGACTCAGAGGATGTCCCGCCGGTGGAGGATCGAGGACTCTTCGAGTTCACGGCCAGCGGATCGACTACTACGGGTGTGCCGAAGCTGCGCCGACGCCGCGATCACAAGCGCGAATCGCGAAACTGCGCGACCCTACCGCTCCGCGCTGCGGACGTTTCTGGAACGGGCACTTCTAAGTTCATGCCGCTCGAGTCCGGCAAGCTTTTCAATCTTTACCGGCTCGATTTCGTCTGCCAGCTCGAAGCCAACACCCGCGAATAGAAGTAAGCTCCGCCTCCAGCGCCCGCTCGATGTTCTCAGACCGGCGAAAGCGTGCGGCTCGCCCTCAACGGCACGTACGTGCCGTCGGCAGACCCTTGGCGTGCGCCTCGACATCGATCTCAGCCTGTTGGGAGGCACGATCTCGTCTTCGACCTGCAGCAGGAGCAGCGGACAGGACAGCAGGTGCTGTGTGGTTGATCGAGTGAGCGCTCTTTCCACGTACAGTCCTGCCGCTCCGGGTAAGGCCCCACCAGCTGTCTAGGTACGCGACGCGACTTGTGCGTCTCCTTGGCCGAGCGCCTCAGGTCACTCGTACTCCCCATGTTAGTCGCCACTGCCTGAACCCGTCGTGGACCGTAAGCGCGCCAGCGTCGTAGCCGCCCGCACTTCCGCCGTCGATCGCCAGCCGGTCCCGGTCGGCATCGCCGCGCGCCGACAGGAAGCGCGCCGCGGTCACGCAGTCGTCGACGTCGCTATGCCCAGGTGCGTTATAGAGCCGCCTGCGATATTTGCGTTCATATACGGTGCTGCTGCCGCCATATGTTAACATCTACCACGCCAAACGGCCTGTCTCAGAACTGTATCTGCTAGATCGAGCGCGGGTCTGCGCCGACGCCGTGGCCCGCCGCTGGCTCTGGACGAGGAGCGAGGCCTCTCCCCGCGGCGCGACGAAGTCGGGTTGCGCGGAGGATAGTAGAATGCATGTCGCCGTCCTCTCCTCTGTGGTCTCAATTCGATAGGCCATCCGGCGACGACGAGGTACGCAGCACTTGACCTCCAGAACGTGCCTGCTGCCGCAGCGTTTCCACGTTATATTGCTGCCGATTGCGCGCCGCGTCAACGACATCAGCGTCATCGGCGGTCTGGCGCCCCAGCCAAGAACACTATCGTTCGGTTCCCCGAACCATCAGCTACCACCCGTCCCATCTCGGAATACTTTGCAAGTCAGCCGACTGAGTGCCGGATCGGGATCGATCAACCCGATGTTCCACCACGTGCCGTCTTTCAACGGAACTGCAGGCGATCCCGCCATCGCTGAGAAAAGCCGTAGTCGGCCTGATCAAACACACCATTGCGGGTCGCGCAAACTCCGCTTCTCTCCAGCACGCGGGCTGCACCGCCGCGCGTCGCGCCAGCGGTCCAGTTCCACCAGCCGCTCCGTCGAGCACGAATTGCAATTCAACGCTCGTCAGACCACAGGCGCGAAGCAGTCAGCACTGCACTACATCGTGCACCACCCGCCCGACCACAAAAATCCTGAGGCTACACCCAGATAGTGCCGTTGCATCGACGCTGCTGCAGCGCCTCGTGCCATCCACAGGAGTTCGGATGGTCCCATCGAACAGTTCACCAACCTATCCGCCAGCGTTTTGCACTCGGGACTCAGGCGGGGCGGAGCGACTAGAAATCGAGCCGGCAAACAGCCCTTCCTGGGGTCTGACGCCCTCACGCGTGCGACGGCCACTATTGGCGTTGACGGCTCGCCTTCATCACGGTGGTCCTCCCGACCGCAGATGATGCGTCTCGCTCTCGGCATCATAGACGCCGTCCGACATACCGCAACGGCTCCTCGGGCGTGATTGCTTCGCATCGCCGCCACCTTCCTGGCGATAGAGCCGCTGTGTCGCTGAAGTTGGAGAAATATACGGTGCCGGTCAGACCAGCATTGGCGCGCCGCCGTACTCGTGCCCCCTCTCCTTGCGCTGAATTGCTCCGGCGTTATGTCCGCGTAGTCCCGTGCCTTGTCGCGAACGATGACCATTCGTCCGCCCGCTGGGCCGCATTTCACCAGTAGAACATCATTCCACGTACAGCGCAATGCCGAGACCCCGACCACACCGCCCCTGAAAACTATCAGCGACGTTGTAGGGGGGGATTTCCACGATCCATCGGAGCGGGTAAAGGGCATGGCCGACCATCTCGGAGCGAAGAATATGGACAGGTCCACCAAAAATAGTACATCCTTGACAACCTGCTTTTCCATAGAACCGACCTGAGGGCCCAGCGATGGTGTCATACCGGGCTTAATATCATTTTGCTTCATTTGCGGCATTCCAACCCGGACAATAATATCCAACCATATGTTATATGTACTCGATGCATGGCCAGACACAGGTTACTGCCATCCCAGCCGTCTGCTGACTTGCAGGCGGCGGTCATCAGGAACGCAAAAATGATCGGAAATGATCGGATTAGCGAAAATTTCCCCTCAATCCTGGTAAAAGCAGGACTCGCACACCGGCCTGATGAGCATTGCAGAAATCAATACGTGTTGCCAGCCCCACATTCTGGACCCGATACGATCGTCAGAGAAAATTCCAGCTTGCAACACGCCGCTCCGCCACACCTCCACCACACAGGAGCCATCCCAACGATGTCGCACCCTCTAGACCCCTAAAAAAACATGCACAAATGCAAAGCTGACCCCCTCTGTGGCTGGCCTTCCCCAGAACGAGGGGATCCTCAACCATCACTATGGGCTTTAGCCGCTGGACCCCGTCGCGATCAGATCGGAGACGGAATCCGGGCCCGGTCCCAGTACAGCCAAAGGCCGACCAACGACCCAAATGGTGGCTTCAACCACATTGACAACGGAACGGTGGCTCACTGCTGGCGAAGGGGCCGTTGACAGCCTGACTTGAGAGCCGATATTCGGGCAAATCAAGGTCCGGGGGGTATCAAATGCCACAGAAACTTGCCACAACCGCCCGAAACAACTGCCTCCTCCCCTCAGTGGAGGAGGTCAGTCCGGCGTATACGCCATATATCCAGCTCGAAGGGACCTGGGGACCATTACAACAAAGGGCTTCATTCTGGAAGACAAACGAGCCTTTGTAGGTGATCGACAACTGGTCACCACGAACGAGCGTACCCGAGCATTCCTGCGGGCAGATTGTGAGAGCGGCGTCTTAAACCGACTGCCCCCCTTAGAACGCTGGTAAACGCACGCCACACACGGCGACCACACCCACGGCAACTATCTGTCCCAGGCGCTCAATATGGGCCACGTAGCTCTGTCGCCGGACCTAATCGAAACCGGCATCCACAACGCTGCCGCCATCTGTTTACCAACGTGGGTTCTGGGGAGACATTGAGGGGGTTGGCGCCGCCGTTTTCATTACCTTTCAAGGGACCGCCCCGGCATCGACTGTGCGTGGACGACTCAGGCTGGAGTTGCACTACATGGACGGGCCACCACCAACGATGTGGTGTGTGGTTGCCTGGAGCGGGGGAAAAAGGCTGCGGTTCAATCCGGAGATATCGCTTCAACTGAGAACGCCCTTGTAGCCATGGCTCCATAGCGGTTCTTGGTCAGCCACGACGCTGCGGGAATGAGCTGAAAACTCGGTGAAAGGGTGGTCACCTGGGCATGGGCACGGGGTGCGGCCCGGGAGGTGTTCGACGACACGGGAGGAACCTGCGTTCGGTGCAGGACCGGCAAAGCAGACCTACGTGCCGAACTTGCAACCTTTGCAGGTCCGATGAACAGACCTCCTGGCGCGGTTCCAGCACTGGAAGCGCCTCAGACGCGATCGAGGAAGGAGGAAAAACGGCAACCGCGCCCCTACTCGGAATGCGCGGCGACCCTCTTGGGACGGTAATGGACCGTGGCACCATAGCCAGGGACATGGTCTGCATAACGGTGGGCAACCGTCCGTGCCTGGCTGATGTCCGGGAGACATCCACGGCCGGTTCGGCGGCGAGAGTACACTACGCGGGACGAAATGCTCCGCAGGCAAATGACTCCACGGACTATGAGTGAATCGCAGAATCAATTTCCGTTTTTTTACCCTGGGAATCATGTTGGCCGTTTCGGCCCTCATTCATTGGACTGTCGTGTCCTGGCTTGTGTGCGGCGGAGATCGAAGAACTGGCCAATCGGCAGGCGCGGCATAGAGGCACCATCGGGCAGTGGACAACCGAACACTGCCGACGGAAGCCGTGGCGCGGTCGCTCCGAGCAACGAGGCCGTAGGACAAGGGATGAATCACCCGCTCCGGGCGACCCGACCGAAGCTCTGCTAAGAAAGGCAAGCCATGAAACGAATTCATACCGGC
>CASHTH010001371.1:0-19218 GCA_030341885.1 Geodia barretti | reverse complement strand
GGGAAAGCGGCTTGCAGCCCGGAAAGACCCGTCGCGGGGATCTCTACGGTCTTCCTACACAGCGGACAGGCAAGGTCGTCTCCAGGCCTAAGTCTATTAGCTGCAGACTGGAGGCATTGGAGGCAGTATACGTGGAAGCAGGGGAGGGCCCTCGGCTCGCGGTAGATCTCGAAGCAGACAGGGCACCTGATCTGGTCCTCGATCTTCTGCTGGACAGAGGCTGGCGGTGGCCATGCGTCAGGCTCATCATTAGAAGTTGTCCGTGGCCGAGTTGGAGTCGTTGCTGGGGTTGCCGTCTGCAGCTCTGATGTCCCGTCCATTCTTTTCTAACATTGGGGGTGTTTTTTCGCTTTTAACGCTTGCGCATAAAGCAACGTTGGCTACAGTTGGTGCGCGCGCCGAAACAATGGGCTTGGTGAGGAAGCTGATTACTGCATTTTTGGGCCATATTGAACGCAGTTGTTTCAAGAAACTATGTCCCGGTAATCGCTTAGGCCGCCCTAAGTAGCCTGTATGCTAGAATCGCCATTGACACACACATAATTATGGACTCACACACAAACAAGGTATTATACCGTAACCTTTGTTGTGCATACACATGGATAGTTGATTATGCTGACATGATGAAACAATGATGTGAAGTGACTAAAAATTCATCTGGTCCACCAGTAAGTACCCCTAATCAACAGGAGTCCAGCCTGTGCAGCCAACACAGATGAAAGACCATAGACATAGCTCCCGGCCAGGGGGAGGGTGGACAGCTCAACTGCAAATGTAGAGACTGTTGTGAGACACCCACAGAACCCAGCAGTGGCTCCGTAGAGCAGTCCCTTCACCTCAAGACCCGTCTGCTCCTCGTGGTGATGGTCCAGAACGTACGCTGTCGCCAGGACCCAAGTCCCGAGGACATTTACAAGGAACGTGCCCAGTCGGAAATAGTTGAAGGCCGAATTGAGTGGGGAGAGGTGCCAACGGATGTAGGCCCCCAGTGAGGCCAGGACAAAACTGAACATGAAGTCGTGTCTGTTGAACAGAACAAGAGGGACGATGACCACAACCGAGGTGGTTATAACCCAGGCAACAATGTAGATGATCATCTCGAGCACTCTCACTGCCTTATGTGAAACTTTGTACTCCCTCACCCCCTTTCTCTGATCGGCCCAAGGAGAGAGGTAGCCGAGATGTTCCCCAAACTTGAGTGCTGCAATGGGCATCCCGAACCCGACAACAAGAATAGTTGCCCAGCCGATGACTCTGGTGACATTGTTGGGGTCTTCTTCACCGTACTGGATGAGGACTGTTGCAGCATCATTGTTCCAGGAGGAGAAGGTTGTCAGAGAGCCACAGAAACCCGTAGCGAGAGCTTGATATGTCAGCTTGTGCTTCTTCTCGAGGAAGAGTTGCTTGTGTGCGAGAACAAAACCCATCACTGCTGTTCCGACCACTTCAGCGTAGAATGCAGGAAAGAGGGGCAGACCATTCCAAACAGCAAGTTCGGTGAGGTATATCCTAGCCAGGATGCCAAGGTATGCTAGCACGCTGAGAGCACAGAAGTAACCGACGTGCTCTGCGCATGTTGCCTTCTGGAAGTAGCGAAACTTGCAGAGGTTCGCTGCTAATCGCTTGCGTCCACGCAACGAACGCGAATCGACCTGTACGTCACCAGCAGCTCCGAACGAGGTCACGCTCGATAGAGCGGTAGTCTCTAGGCGGGGGCTCAGCTGCAGTAATGGACGCGCTCTGTCGTTGCTGAAGTTCTCCGGACGAGAAGCTGCTATCCTGTACGGAAATGTCCATCGCGGGCGGCGAAGGAGGCTGCATCACGGCTCGACTCAGATAGGCCGGCTTCGGCGGGGGAACGGGAGGCGTGCGTTCCCGCGACGGGGGCGACGAGCTCAGACCCGGCAGTTCCGCTCCTGAGTCTGCCATATCTCTCAAGCGCACTCCTTCAACCGCAGTATCCGTGACAACAGCCTTTATAGATTCCTTCCTGTCGATGGCTCGTAATGCACACGTGTCACAGCCCCAGACAATACACTATACACCGCCCCCGGTAGTAAGATCACTACAGAATTTTAAAAATAGACAATCTACTTTTGGTATCTCGAATGAAGTGTTGTGCAACAAGGTTGAGAGAGTCTGATAGTGTCTGTGTCGATAGCGTTTGTGATCTGCAAACACTAATTGGTTGTCTCGATGGATGATGATGATGCATGGAAGACCAACGGTGCATGCAGGACATCGAGGGAGCCACGCTGGCATCTGGAACATTATCCATTGCACCACTTAGAGCACGATGCAGGTTTGTGCTGCACACACATGTACGCATACATAGCCACCAAACAGCACAGCATGCCGAACAAGCACAGTTTTATTATGCTCACTCCGTGCGCATGTGTTGCAGCAAGAGATCACATGTTGCCTTTCGTCTCCCATGGTTGCTTGGGCTCAAACCTGCAGAGAGTGACAACAACACACACTGTAGGTGACAACAGCTATGGTGATCCATTATCCCAATTATCGCTTCTCTGCTTTCTTCTGTGCTTGCTTCCTGGACTGATTATCGATTCTTGCTGTACGAACGAAAAGCTAACTACCAGAAGCAAGATCAGATAAGCAGACGGAAAAGCAAAAAGCGCAGTGAGAAAGAAGAGAAAGACTGAGAGAATAGCTGGAGTGAACTGCATCGGGCCACCATACATATATACACAGCATGCATTTTATATGCTCAATCTGTGATACGTTCCGACAAGGACGGCCATGATAGTACCTCCAATCCAGCTTAGGTGGTTTTCGCCTCCTCTTTCTTTCATCATCAATCTGTATATACACATTCGATACAGACTTGTCGAAAAAGCTCATATAGTAAGTCACCTTTTTTCTTTTGATATAATCTCTGCACTCAAAAGCAGTTGCCACTTTACTGGAGAACTGTATGTTAAAGTCAAAGGGCAGTATATACATCAATGTACACGTACAATACCGGCATATACCTCTCTTTGTGCTATCTTTTCACTCATCTCCACTGCCTCCTCAAATTCACCCCGCTCGATGCATTCACCCATTTCTTCCTCAAGATGACTCTGTCAACGGTTGAGTCGTTAACCAACTACACAAACCAGATCATCCATCACACACTGCACCTTCTGAGCATACTTTCCAGGGTCCACCCCTTTCAATTGAGGGTTGGGCTCCATGAAGCTCCTGACTTCGTGCCACTCTGCTTCAGCCTTCTCTTTCTTAACCTGCCCCTCTCCCTCCCCCTCCCTCTCACTTTCCTCCCTTTCTCTCTCCCTCCACCTTTGCTTCTTCCGTCCCACCCGAGGTAGGCTCACACCGTCTTCCCTGAGAATATCTCTATCTTCCTCACTCAGCTTCTTACTTACTACAACAGAGAAGCAGTTTGAGTATGCATGCGATCAACATAGTATATTGTTCGTGTGCAGAGAGTGTACCGTTTCTGAGGGTCTTGTTACGTGTTGCTTCAATTCTCCTTGCAGCACCAGTTGACAGCTCTTTTTCTCTCCTTGTTCTCAGCTCACAGAATTTCTGTTTTGCAAATTTTACGACGAAGCTAGTTAGTTTACTGGCTCAGTTTGGCAACAAGTGCATAGGGTAGGTCACAACTAAACCTAGCAGTTGATGCGTGTGCACATCTTGATCTCATACACTACAGTAGCGGTACACACTGAGTTGACACGTGCTGCTACAGAATCAGACCACTGGTGAAACAAGGTGTGTTACAAAGGACAAATCGCTCCAGACGCATCAGCGGATCGAGCTGCTGTAGCTATATAAGAGTGTGTGTCTCACGTGATCTACCTGCCACTGATGCTCATGGACGTGACGCGGCTTTTCCGGCTGCTCTTCGACCTTCTTCTCATTGGTTACAGTTTGTGAGGTCCAGTCGACAAACCTTGGAGGTGGAACTGCACTGTACATCTCTAGCTCTAGCTCCTTTTCGCGGCAACCTCAAAGCCACGCCCCCCGCACGCCGCCGGTACGCGGTGGCGTGTTGCGCGTGCGCACGAAAAGCAAGCGTGCCTTTTGCTCATGCGCACAAAAACGAAGGACACACGCCGCCACGACACCCACAGGACCTGGGGAAAGATGCAGAACGAGAGTGGAGAGGTGGTAGACACGTACATACCAAGAAAGTGCTCGGCAAGTGGGCGGATCGTCGGCGCCAAGGACCACGCCAGCGTCCAGATAGCCATCGCTGAGGTGGACGAAAAGACGGGGCGAATGAACGGCAACCTGAAACACCTTGTCGTCTCAGGGTTCATTCGAGGGATGGGAGAGAGCGACGGCTGTCTCAATAGACTGTGCTCCGAGTCAGGAATACTAGCTACCGTCGCGGACCAACAATGAGACTGTATTGTGACTCTTGCTATGGTGCTCTATCATCGAGATTTATACTGACGTAGTACTGTATACTGTGGTACTGTATACTGTGGTGCTGTATGGTAGGTCGTTGCGCAAGATGGAGGGGCACTGCGTCAAGAGGTTTGCTTTACCTCACACACACACACGTGACAATAAACAAGGAAATAAAGATGACTCTAAAATGATGGTGAAGATTTCAAGCTATAATAGCATGTAGTGTCCGCGAGGGTTGTTTCTTTGAAGCGACAGAGTTCTTTCTCCACGCCTGCCACACCGTCGTTAGGACTATCACCCCCACCACGAGAGAGAGAAGAGAGCACCAGATGGGGTGCAGCTGCCAGTAGAGGAGATGAACCTGCCAGAGAGGGAAATGACAATAACAGAGAGCCAGGACTTTAGGGTATATAATTATAATAGACGGAAGCTAAATTGAGGAAATTAACCAGTGCAGAGGATTGAGTAGGAGCAAGATAACCTAGTCGTCCAAATTGGTCAATTTTTCTTGTACACACGACAGTACATCATCTAACTGCATGTGTGTTCTGATGGTAGTGTATAGCGTGAAGACAAAACACTGCAGGTACAGTTCTAAACAGGCGCTCCTGCTCGCCCCCAAAATTCCCTGCATTTGCCTACTAATATATAGTATGTACCTGTGCAAGTATTCTGAGGTGGTCTTGGTGGAGACTGGGGAGATGGAGGGCAAGAGAAGAGAAACTGTCCAAGTCACACTTGGCCAGGAGCTCCAGACTTGGGCTGGAGGCAGTCAGGGACACATCGTGACAATCTGGAGAGGGAACACCATTGATTAGCGCCACTTGAATGATCACAAATCAAACTTGAAGACAGTGGCATATATAGCCACAATGAAGGTGGTTTAGGGCACACTGGAGTGGTGTGTGTGTGTGTGTGTGAGTGCAAACCTTTCTGCCAGACTGCAGTGTGAAGAGAGAAGAGTGTAGAGTTTGAGCTGGAGGCCAGGTGACCAGCGATGGGGTAGGAGAGGAGAGAGAGGAGGGAGGACTAGGAAAAACAGGGGGGAGGGGAAGAGACAAACAAGACCCAAGTGAAATATATATACCTCTGCATACGTAAAGCTGAAAGGGTCCACTTTCTCTATTGTCTCACTACCACTCTAAACCTCACATCAACAATATACCTTGTCGCTGTATTCTGCCATGGCCATGTCCACTTTCCCTCCAATAACTGGCTGGACCAGCTCCGATATCACTTGCTGCATGGGAACTCTATCGTCACCATACACCTGCATAACGGAGTACACACACACACACACACTCAGAGTTTTTTCCTTAAAAAGATTGGAACTCTTCCAAATAGGTTGTCACAACGTTGATACTAAAGTCTCGCTTCCTCCTTCTGGTATACAGCATTTTCATTTTCCAAACCTAGTACATAGGCAAGGGGTATACGCACGTTTTTTTGTAAAAAGACACAGGGTATATAGGTTGCCTACCCTCCGAAAACAATCACTTGCGATCCCTTGACAATTACGTGCCCTACTTCACCCCTCTTGATAAACATACACTTACCATCGTCCGCAACATTGTACAAGACACATAATATTCACTTTGCAGAGTTCAGACTCACTAGTATCTGACTGAAGTGGGCTTTGTTGAAGGCCTGGCTGAGAGTGTGCATGGGCAGCGGCTGTGGAGACACCAGCTCCACGTGGCTCCCCTTCTCCCTCAGTGGCTTCACCGCCTCCTCCACCTTCTTCCCCGGTCGGGCCACCACTATGAACTCTGTCTCCAGGTGAGCTGGAAACATCAAAGCGATACACACAAGTGATACAACAATGCCTTCTACCACAGTTGGCATGCAAGTGCAAGAAGGGACCCATCTTATTTTCCCTTATGTTATTTTGTGCTTTTTTGTTGTTATGTTGTTACGCGTGGGTTACTTGGTGCATTGGCGCTGCTCTTACCAGCGAGAATAGGGAGGCTGGCCTGCAGCACGAGGCGGGAGAGATTGGTCTCCGATGTAGCGGCGGTTGTGGGCAGAATGACAACAGAGAGCTTATGGCCGGTGTGCGGGAGGTTCGGGATCAACATAGACGGCGGCGGTCGGAGACACACGACCAGAAACACCACGAAACCGACGAAACTCTGCAGCACGACAGGTGCGCTTTCATTAGAGAAACGTGTGCATCAACGATTCTACTCACCAGAGCGGCAATACCCAGGCGGACTTTGGCACACGAAAGCAGAACGTGTCTCAGAGACATACCGTGTGGGGTAGTCGACGCTCCCTCAAGCTGTCCAACGTCCAGGTAGAGCTCATCAGCATCGAAAAGAGAGACGCGTTGTTAAGTTGTCACGAGGTCTGCCCCGCCCCATAAAACGCGCGCACGTGCTCGGCAAGCTGGCGCGGAAGAAAAGGGGGCGTAGCTAGCTGGAGAGCAAAAACAAGAGAGACACAGTAAGCAGAGCACTAAAGTAAGTCGATCTAACACTTATTGATGTTATGTGTTCCTAGAGCTGCTGGTCTGAAGGCCAGTGTGTCGTGTATAGGATTACCGTGGGCCCCGGCATGCCAGGCGTAATTTGGTATGGATCGTTGCTCAGGGAATGCTGCTGGCCGTGCCAATTTCTGACCGACGGTAGTCCTTATTGCATCAAGCCATCTAAGGGCAACGAGTTAGCAGTTCTTATCCAGGGGAATGCCTACAGTCGCACTGTATACGAGTTGGATCCCGTGCAGTGTAGGAGGGTCGCAGTGCCGTGGTTTCGTTCTGCTGCATGCACGCAACCGTGTTGTTCGATAGCTACGCATCGTCAGTTCTGAGCTAGCTATATAGCCAAGCCAACCAACAACGCAGCACGTACAGCAAATTCTACAAAAAAATGTTTCACAGGCTCGGCAAACGCAAGATGTCGACCGAGGAGTCGGGCTCCGCCCGTGAGCGGGAGCTACGGCTAACCGTGGCTCAGCTCCGCCAGCAACTGGAGGAGGAGAAACGCGCCAGGAAGAGAGACCACAGTGACAAGGTGAGCGACCGTGGGAAACTTAGTAGCAGATGAAGACCTAATTAGCGAGTTACCAACTCGTGAAAACCATCAGCAATGATTTTCTTCGTCTGCAGGTGCGGGATCTGAAAGCTGCAAGAGAGAGAGAACAGGAGGCGGCCAAGGAGACCATCGAGGAGCTGAAGATGAAGCAACAGAGAGAAAAGGCCCAGGAAATGACTGTATGTCTCTGAGAGTTCTGTAACTATACATTTAGCGTGCAACTATAGCTACCTGCATGCAAGACTGCTAGTGCATGCAAAACTACTCTCGAGTATAACTGAACTCAAAAGTGACTGTTGTTGTTGACATAGGTTCTACAGGAGAGGATGACTAGGGACTTCAAGGCTCAGGTGAAGGAGATTCAGCGAAAGAACGAGGAAGAGAAACACGGGCTGCAAAAAGAGCTGGAGAAAGAGAGACGAAACTTCAAGGAGCAACGAAAGGCCATTGAAAAGGAGGTGAGAGAACGTTTTTCCCCCAGCTGATAATATAGCTAGTATCTGTTTAGTTGTGGAATGATTTGTTATCCCTTTCTTTCTCACCCACCTCCCCTTAGATCCAGAGGCAAATGCGGCAGGCTCAAGAGGCTGAGCAGAAGAAGGTGGCACAGGAGATGTTTGCCATGTCGAATAACGTGAGCGACATGGAAGTGAAACTGCGGGACACTCAGGACGCTGACCGCACGAAGGATGAGGTGATCCGGGAGATGAAGGCCGAACACCGGGCAGAGTTGGAAAGCCTCAGTCACTCTTCGAGGCTCAGCAACAGACAACAGGTGTGAAAACTGGAGCTTTACATGTAAGAGGAGTCGGTGTCAATTTGCTTTTTTAATTGTACTGACAGACGACCTGCATACCTGATAGTTCAGTATGGAGCTCGTGTTGTATGTGTGCATGGTTACCTGCATGTAGGGTGAACTGTAGGAGTGAGCTCCTCGTGTTCAGCTATGTAACCAAGCTCTCTTTAACGTATTAAAACCTATGAACAGCGTTGTGTATAGTAAATGTGTTGACACTCACTGCGACACAAAAGGCAAGCTATCAGTTCCACCGATTGATCCATAAACATTCCTCTTCTCATTTAGAGCCTTAACTTAGCCCAGAACTGCATTTTTCTCCATTGACTCTGTGTGTACACAGTACAGTGGGTCCGTGCCATGTGTAACGAGATTGTCTGCCCACATTACTTGTCAGTCAGGTCCAGTATAAGGCAACCGGTAGCCACTCAGCTGCAGAGTCAGTTGGATCAGTTGGCACCTCGACTCACTCATCTACCCCTGCACTTACCCCCACTTCTCCTTAACAGTGGACACACTTAGCTTGGCTCAGTCCAACATTAGCTGCAGAATCCCCGCCCACACTTACAGCCCAAACTGACAAACACAGCAAGGCTTCTCCATAGTTCATAAGAAGGGACGTGGTATGTGTACAAACACATCATTCACCTACAACAACACATCATATGTGTTGTTGTGGGTGAATGCTGGCAACACTCTGAGTCACTGACTGAGATTACAGACTGAGATCACAGCAAAAGGCAGCAGAGTTCTTGTATGGTCACACTGCAGCATTAATTGAGTCAAAAGGGTCTATAGTCCACATAGCCCTTTAGTTCACACAAGGTCCTTCTCTGTAAACCACTTAGGTCTTGGAAAAAGTGTTCTCCTTCCTCTATCATGGTTCAGATGCCTTTGGTAGATCCAATAATGTTTTACTTCGAGCATATACAACTTTACTCGGAGACGTCAGAAATTAAACTAGGTTGGCTCACTCCCTTGCCAAACAACACATAACGATATAGATGTGATGATGTTATCATTTATCCCCTGTCTCTCTGTCTCTGTGGTGGTCAGTTGGAAGAACTGTCGGCAAGTCAGAGAGAACGGAAGGAAAAGGACAGGGAGATTTCCGCTCACATGGAGAGGATTCGCAGACTTGAGGCAGACAATGACAAACTACGAGATGAGGTGATTACTGTACTATAGTCATCACGTTATAAATTCTAACACATTCTTACATTCGCCGTACAGTTTCTGTTTGTATATATCGTACAGCCACAAACTTTGGAGGGAGAAACCTTTTAGTAACTACTAACAGAAATGTTCGCAGAGAAAACATTTTGGGGAAGCTTGTCTCTCAATGTTCCCTGTCAATGTATGTAGTGTGACATGGAAAACGTTTGGGCTCTCAAACCATCAGGTACCGAAAGGATTCGAAACTTTCCCGAAAGTGAATGTATTTGGTACACATGTGTTAACCTACAAAAGGTCTGTCCTTCCAATGCCAAAGTGCCTTGTTAGGCCAAGTGATACTCTAGTACCCCGAGTTACTGTCATCCACAAACTAAGGCGTGTATGCTGTTGTGTGTAAGGTACACTTTTGGCACTGTATTGTAGTCCCTCCCTGACAAGATGTATCGCAAACTGAGTGACAGAAGCTGTGAGAACAATGCTATTGTGACTCAGTGTAAACCACCCCTACGCTTTGTTAGTGGTGCAATTTTAAAAGGACAACTGCATAGGTAAACTACCACAGCTGTAATGGTCCATTTATACTGCTGCAGGTGCGAACACTCCGCAGGGCAGAGTCTTGGGCCAAGAGCAGTGTGACTCCGCCCACACTCACCCCCTCCACATCAGTAGGAGATATCACCAGTGTAAGTTCAGTGGATGTAAAAAGAGTCGGGATTCCATTTTTCACACGGCGTGAACTGTAAATGTGGGAAATATTAATTTTAAGGAAGAAGTTGAGAGTTGAGACCCTAACACAGTTGGAGAATTAGTTTTAACTGGTTGGCGCTTCATTTTATGTAGTCTGCACAATTACATGGTCACAATAAAAGGATAAAAGTGGCTCATGTAGGGAAAGTATTTGAAGCTCTGTCACTCATTCTCCAGCAGCCCCCTCGACAGTACACACCCAAGGAGAGGGACATGGTGCTGAAGAACACGGAGTTGAGTTTCAGAGTCCGCCAGTTGGAAGAGAAGAACTCTGAGCTCGAGAGGTTCAAAAGAGAACTGGTACGTGTCATGTGGATCAGCTCTGGCTTGTAATAAGAGAGACAGAAATGATTTTTTGTTTTCAGGTTCAATCATCACATAACCTTTGTTTTTTGTTGAAAGAGCATATCATGACCCTTAGGACTCCATGGGTATCTCTATCATTCTGAGCAGTATCCTGTTTCTGCGGCAAATTAAAACACGACACTTGCTTGCCTGGGTGGGAGCAACTCTGCTCCAAATATAATGCAGAGCCTTCAACCCACTGTATGAGCTACCACAGAAGGGAAGGGTGTGCCATAGAGTACGAGTCATCCACCACAACCGTTAACTAACAAGCAATATATGTTTGTGTTAATGTGGTACAGAAAGAGTTGCTGGAGAAGGCAAAGGCGGAGCAGAAGCCACTGAAAGAGCAGCTGGCTAAGCAAGGAGTCAGAGTCAACTCACTCAGTGCCAGTCTCCACGACAAGGAGAAGCTTGTCAAGGGAGTGACTGAGGAAAACGAAGAACTAGTACGTCCGTTTCTGTGCCAGTATCATAATAGTGCTGAATTTGAGACCCGTTACTTTTAACTGGCAATGTGTTAAATTTAGCTCTGTGAAAAAGAACCCGCAGTATAGTAATAAAAATTGTTTCTGTCTGGTTCCCATTTGTGAGAACGTTGACACTATACTGTCTTCATCCATTCCCTCGTGAAGAAAAAAGCCAACAGGCAGTTGACGCAGGAGCAGTCCCAGCAGAAGCAACGTCTCACACAGCAGATGACACAGACACACACACAGAGGATGGAGCACCAGAGGGCCCTCGGCAAGTACGCAGACCTCCAAAAACTCCACAAAGTGAGTGACGGACGTGACAATGATGGTATAGTCTCACGAACTAGGCAGTAGTTTTCCACACTGTAGGCAGGGAATAGTCGCAACCAAAAAGAGATCTACATTTGACTGCACATGCACTCAAAGCAATGTCGTCGAGCCACCTTCCTTCCACAATAAAGTCACATACCTTTTGATATTTCCCCAGAAACTGCAGCTCCGCGTGAGGGAACTAGAGCATCAGCGTCGCTCACACTCCCACCAGACTAGTGCTGCCAGCAGTCCCAGTGGTGGGGGAGTTTGGGGAGTGGGGGGAGAGCCGTGCAGTCCCTCCGTCTCCTTCAGCAGCCTGGCCTCCGTCACTGAGGAGGGAGACACCCAGCACATCACCGCCAAGTACACTGAGATGAAGGTAGAGCCATAAACTCTTGAGGGGAAAAGGTTTGTGATCTTGAACTACGTCATGGGATTGTTTGGGTCAGATCACAATCCCCCTGCTAGGCCTGTTCTATGCCAGAAATAGTGCATACAGCAGCATCTCTTTTCCCTCCTGTTCAGACTGAGTACAAAAAGGTGAAGGACCATTACAAGGTATTGAAGATCAGCTATGAAAAGGTGCGCTATCCAGTATGCAAGAGAGTGCTGGTAGCACGCAGCATTTGTTTGAGATAATTTTGTTGCTAAGATGGTAGCATTGTCGTGGGGTCAAATAAACATTCCTGCAGTTGGAGTCCAAGTACCGACTAGCGGAGCAGGAGAAGCTGACAATTGAGTCAGAGATATCGCAGCTCCGGGCGTCGCCCATCAACGAACGGGACAGTCCGTACGACACGGCACGCAGCAGCTCCATTCTGTCGGAGAACCAGGCACGTCTCGAGGCCCTCCAGTCTCGCGTGAAGGACCTTGAGGCCTACATCCTCGAGCAGGTATTTTTGTTGTTATCTGTTGCTGGCAACACACTGTTAAAGGGAATATGTCATTACATAAGGGCTAAACTGATATGTTAGCAATAGGACCCAGTGCAAGAATAAATTTAGCACTTATATACTGCCACATTGCCTTTAAGTTGCATGAGGCTTTTGTCTCACGTAGCAAAGTTGCCCCGTGTATGTTAGCCTTCAATTGTGTCAACGTTCCATATTATGTACTGACTTAATATCTTGTGTTTATATGTTTCATCAGTGCTGTACTGTTGCTTCATGTGCTCAGGAAAATTTAGTGAGTAAAGAGAGAGAGGAGCACGCCAGAGAGGTGTCCTCTCTCACGGAGGCCAGGGACCAGTTGCAGGAGAAATTGCGGGGGGTGGGTGGGTGGGAGGAGAGGGAGGAGGGGGAGGGGGAAGAGGTGTCGGCCGGCAATGAGAGGAGTAGAGAGCTGTTGGAGCAGCTGGATCGTGTGGAGGAGATGAACAGAAAGACGTCGGGCAGCCTGAAAGAGACCATGAAAAAGACCAAAGTGAGTTGCAAAATGTCGTGTTGCGGCTCACGCTTGCGCATGCATAGCTTTCGTTCTAGTAAAGCTGAAAGTAGACCCCCCATGTAGAAAGACCTATACCCAGGAGGTGCCCCTCTAACTATGATGAACACTAACCTATACTTGCCTGAAATTGAAATTCTGGGTTTCGAGTGCTAATATAAAATATGTCGACCGTTTTAACTCTGTGATGATTTTGTAGGAATTGGAAGAGTGTGGAAATCAGATGGACGAGACCCTGCAAGGCATCAGGACACTAGACACTCTGCAAGGGGAAGAGGAGGAAGAGGAGGAGGAAGGTGGGCTGGAGAGAGAGGGAAGTTTACTGGTTCTGAGGAAGGCTCGTGAGACTCTCAAGGAGTGCCAGGAGCTGCTCAGGAGTGGACAAGGTTAGGTGTACACATTTAAACCACTGAAGTTACCTAACGCTTAAACCAAACCACTTTGTCATTTCGAGATTTAGTACCAGACCTTTTTTTGAACACATTCAGTAAAGTAAGTTCGACACTAGCAATGAAAAGTGTAGCCGTATTCTCCAAAAATCCAGACTCTACATCATACAGCTATTAGGAAATGGTGTGGTTAGTGAAAGATGGTCTGGTGTGACATGGTCCTTGTGCTCCACTAGATGTGTCTCAAGTGGTGGAGAGACTGGCGGATGTCCTGGGAGTGGACCGGCCGCTCTCTCTACTGGAGGACACCAGTCTCGCCATGACCACCAGTGACCTGGAGCCTCCTACCCCTGTGGACAGTAGTACTCCAGCAACTGCACACTCCTCACTGGTGGCCCAGATAGCCAGGCTACAGGAGGAGGTGAGCCAACTTTTACTGTACTCCTGGTTCCAAGGCCCAAAAATTTAGACACTTTTGAAGGGCAAGTATTTTTCTCGCATGTACTAGCTTCATGCGCTTCATGGGGCTCACCATAACAATCTCATGTGCATCAAGTATACACATCTGTCCAGGATGTGTATCGAAGCAAAGTTTGCAAATTATTTCACTTGTATGTGTAGTTGTCAGAGAAGCAAGAGGTGGTGGAGAAGGCGCAGGAGAAGGTGGCAGGTCTCCAGACCCTCACTGTGGAGCTGGGGAGGCAGTTGGAGGAGGAGAGGGAGGAGAGAGAGAACCTTGTCGCCACCTGGGACCAGGAGATGGCTGACTTACAGGCTCAGGTGAGCTCTAGGCATAGAGAGCACACAGTCTCTGTGTGCAGGACACTGCAGGTTGTAGTAGAGCTGCATCAACTGCACTCTCATCAGAGGTTAAAATGTCAACCTTTCAGTCCTCAAAGTGTGTCCTTAATTGAGAGATTTTTTCTATTGTGTCTTTTATTCGGAGTGTCCATTGTCGGCGGTTCCACTGCATTGTTTCATGCCAGCTTTATCTGTATCTCACTTCCTTTCCATTGTGCAGTAATGAGCTTACAAATGACAGATCAATGCTGTGTGTAGTATATAACCCTGGTTACGGTGTGTGTGTGGTACAGGTGTCACAGAGGGAGACCCAGTTGAAGAGGGTGCGGAGAGCCATTCCCCAGGGAGTCAATGAACAGATGCACCAGCAGCTCGGCCAACAAGTACTCCACGACCTGCAACAGGTACATACCTGTACATCCATGCACATACATGCCAAACAGGGGTATAAGTTGTCACCTTTATCTGTGCTCTGTGCGTCTTAATTCTGTATAATGGGGGAGGGGCTTCAATAACACAGGAGAAGACTTTCACAACTTGGTGGCATATAAGTGCCTCTCACTGTGCACCAATAGCTGAATGAAACTGCTACATATGCATCTCTTGTGTATAATGCTCCATGCAGTGTAAGTCACTGGCGGAAGGACTGACTGGGTCCCAGGCTCTGCTGTCTCAACTGGAAGTCCTGGAGACCTCTCTAGACAGTCTCCTTCACACCGTATTTCCCGGCATGTTCCAGCAGCCGACCTCTCCTCCACCTCCCCTCCCCTCTCCCCCTCGTCCTCACACCTCATCCACAACTACCGCAGAGCCCTCTCAGTCCACCAATGAGAATGGGTCTGTGGCTGGCCACCAAGATCCTTCGTCCCCACCCCCTGCCACAACGGGTGTACCCACAGACCATCCTCCTGCTTCCTCCATTACCTCCTCGAGACACAGCACACCTCACTCTGACCAGGTTTGAAACACTTTGAAACATCACAAGGTCTTTTTTCTACTTGATGCTTGCTGTGTACAGCACTAGATCACGGCATGAGCATCAACTCACTCTTTCCTCTAGCCCGTATTATTTTTCTTTCCTAACTTCAGGTTGAGGTGACGCCTCTCTCGTCTCCCTCTTCTCACACCCCTCCACAGGTAGTGTGTGTGTCTCATATTACTATGTACAAAGGACTCTCCATGTATTATACTGGCAGTAACACACACTTGCTCAAACATAGTATAACCAGGAGTAATTACAGGCAGCGGCAGTAATGCTACTTCTCTACTTCTAAAGAGAATCCCTCAAATAGTGCCCAAACACTACATATTATAGCTACCATTCCGAAGTTATGTTTCTTTTTCTTCAGTCTCCTGAGACAGAAGTGCCACATCTTCTAGTCGGAACAGCCACCAAACCATCACCCCCTAACCACACCCCCCCTCATTATCCGACCCTCCCTTCATCACCCCTCCACGAGACGACTGGCAAAGCCACACCCCCTGGCCCCGTGGAAGAGGTCATGGTGATGAGACATGTGGAATGCGAGGAAATTAGCATTCCTCTCGATTTTCTCATTCAAACCACACCCACCGACTCCACCCATTCCGAACCTCACCCCTCACACACACCGCCTAAGTCTCCAGTCCACACTGAGTCCGAGACTGATTCCCATTCCACCTCAAATGACCTAAATACCACAGTTGAAGATATCGGACAATTGGTTGAGCGATCAGAGGATGGTCCATCCTATTCGGCAATAACATCAGCAATGGCTGGCGAGAAAGGAGGAGAGCCTGAAGAAGTACAAGTAACAGAAGGGATCCCCCAACGAGACAACCCATTGTTTAATGGTCCGACCCATCCTCCAACACCTGATCTCACCCTCATAGGTGGCCGAGAGTACACAAAGGAAGACCTTGACGAGGTTGACTTGGGAACCAGTGGGGAATACAGTATGGGAGCCAGTGGAGAATATAGTCGTCTGATAAGAACCAGCAGTGAATATGGCGGCACACGAAGAGAAAGAGGAGTACAAAGCTACAAGTTCTGGGTGGGCAGGAAGGAAGAGCCTGTCACCTCTACCTGCAGGAAAAGACGGTTCATTACCCGTGCCGGCAGGAAAAGGGAGTCCTTTGTCGTCACTAGAAGGAAATGATGCTCTGTCGCCTTTGCTGCACTACCCAACGCCTCCCGAGGCACCAGCAGGCAGGCAGAGAGTGTTGGCAGCGCATGCAGCAGCAACAGACGTCTCTTGTATCTCTCCTTCGTCTTATGTTCGTGGGAAGAAGAGGGTTAGGACACAGAGCATGGAGCAGGAGGAGATGAAAGAGGAAGAGAAGGAGGAAGAGGAGGGAGATGAAGAGAAGGGGCCAGTGAGAGCTGGGAGAAGACAGAGGAAGTTGAAGGGGAGAGGTAGGACGAGGAAAGACTGAGAGATTGTTTGTCGCAATCTTGAGCTACAATCCTGAGGCAATGTGCACAACAGGCAGACCTGACCTGGAGCTTCTCTTCGATGAAGGTTAGTTTAAACTTAAAACATCTTGCTCATGTTATAAGTATGATGTCATCTTATCCCTTATCTTGTGTTTTGTTCAGGAGCTATAATAGCAGTCGAAGGAGGCGTGGATGACAGTGGGTTCTACAGAGGATCATTCCAGGGGAAGACTGGGCTTGTCCCGGCAGGGTTTGTCCAGGAAATGGAAGTGGAGGACGAGGCCCAGAGGAGGAGACTCCTGAACCAGACCCTCTCTCGCCCCTACATCCCCTCCCTCCCTTCCTCCCCCCTCAACACACCCCTCGCAACCAGCCGGCCACCCAGCGGCTCTCTCCTCTTCTCACCCTCTGGATCCCTGCTGTCTCACACACCACTCAGCCAGACAACATCTGGTATAGTTCCCGGTGCATAGACTCTTTCTCTTTTCCAGCAATGTGCTATATAGCATGGGGTTGGATGAAGCTACTCTATGATCCCCACCTATGTATAAGTAGAGAATATGTATCAATTATAGATGATCTAGCCTCTAAATCTCCTCCCTCAATACTGTAATAATGCCCTGCCCACAGTTATGTCACCTCCCCCACCTTCCTCTGTGACTGTTGAGACTACGACGGCAGAAGAGCGTTGTCATGGTAACCTGGGCTCCGCCCACCACACCCGTTACTGGATACCACATTTTTGCCAACAAACAGCTGAGGGCATCGGTGACTAGTCCTCAGACCAGAGTGAGTAACTCAATCTCGTATGCGAGCACTTAAACAGTCTATCTGTAATTTGAGTTAGAGACAGCCTGTAATAGACGTAAAAGTCGTAACTCAAACTTATGTTTTGTTTCGGCATGCTGTTTGACAAACCTCAACCACAGGTCCTACTGTCTGATGTGTCAGAGGTGTCAGCCGGTGATGGTGGGTGTGGCCAGCCACAACAGGGATGGTCGACAGAGCAGCGTGGCGTCCACCACCTACCATCCTCCCACCTCTACACCCCAGCCACAGCAACAACCACAACAGCCTGAGCAGTACCGACTGGTGAGGAACACGTTCACTGTAAACAGGCCCAGAGAGACGTCTCTCGGATGCACTTACGATTCAGTTAATTTTCGATGGAGAATCCACTACTGACACTGCGTTTCCACCTCCGCCCTCTTTCTATTCTAACATTCTTACCACCTTACGGTTCTCTTTCTCTCCCTCCCTCCCCCTCTTTCCCTGACACAGTGTATAGTACTGGTGGACTATGACCCTCAGAAGATGTCTCCCAGTGATAACCCTGACCTGGAGCTGAAGGTCTCGGAGGGAAACCTTCTCAGGTGCTACAACAGAGATGAAGAGGAGGACAGCGGCTTTACAATGGCGGAGGTCTGCCTCTCTTGGTCGATATAATTATGCACCCTTTATAAGCCATTTTCTGATAATAGTTGGAGGAGTCTAACACGAGAGGTTTGGTACCAACTGAGTTCATCACTGAAGTATATGGACCGTCTGCTTCTGATCCAAATGTACGTGAAATGTGGACTCTAGCTCCCACACATTGTCATTGTGAATTTATTATGCTTGTTGCAGAAGTACGAGTGGAAGTCACCACCACAGAGCAGTCTACCAGCTACTTTCAAGTATGTACAAAGGATTGCTGTAATTGTACATCCCAACAAGCCTCTGTGTCTCCTTCCTCCCTCCTTGATATTTTTCTCTGCTGTGCGTGCAGTTGATGAGGGCAGTGTATAACTACAACTCTAGACAAGACTCTCCCAACAGAGGCATGGAACTGGAGCTCAGCTTCAGGAATGGAGACGTCATCACTGTCTACGGTAGCATGGTGAGGACCCCAGTCTCGCTTTCTTTCCTCCATCCCTCATTCTTTTTGAGACAGACTTTTATGTCACTGCTCATGCACTAAAATACACCAGTTTCTTATGCAGAACAACCTTTTGATCTGCTCTTTCTCATTGTTCTCTTTCATCTCTCACTCACTTTTTCTCACCATAACTTCACTGCTTCATAATAATATATTCATTATAGCTATCTGTATATTTCATGCTGTTGCCCATTCTGTGTTATATCTTATACTTAATTTTCAGGATTCAGATGGGTTCTACACTGGTCAAGTGAGGGAGGCATTTGGTCTGGTCCCCTCCAACTACCTCCAGAAGGAGGAAAAGAAGGAGGGAGAGATGCAACGACAGCAGTCAACAGATAGAGAGGCCAACAAATTAAGGAAATGGTATGATCACTGCCAATTTGGCCGCTCCCGTTAAATGTGCCTCAAATGGGTTGGTAAATTTGACCACTGAACCGCAAATTGTCACTAAATTTTCAGCCAAAAACTTACATAAACACATTACGCAGGGAACTTCCTCCCAATATGTGGAAGCAAGCCAACGGACAAGAGCTTCACCTGAATGCACTCGCCTCATCCCATCCACATTCCCAGAGGTATAATATATTTACACAATACTTGCATCCAATAGATTGTAGCTATTATGGATGATCTTGCTATACAGTGAAGTTCATGGGTCCAGTGGAGGAAAGAAGAAGAAAGCGAGTGAAGGCAGTATTTCTGGTAGCGGCAGTGGCAGTGGAAAGTGAGAGCGTTATCAAACTTATTCTCTAGCTTATCACATCTTTTTTCTCTCTCTCCCTGTCCAGTGGTCATAATGGAGAGGGATCAAAGAGACGGTGGTCTCACGGACTGCCATTCAAGAACCCGTTCTCTCGCAAGAAGAGTGACTCTGTGTTGTAGCCATGCAAGCTATGCTTTCCTCTGCATATACATACACAATTAGTACAGTACATGCAGCACTCCCTCACTGTCACAACTTTACACACCGTATTATTGATAACC
>CASHTH010001370.1:0-35272 GCA_030341885.1 Geodia barretti | reverse complement strand
CGGGGACCTCGAAGACGCTGGTGTTGGGTTTTGCCGAGCGCAACTACCCGACATCTTCCGGAAAGCACGACCCCGGCCGGCTACCAAGATGGACAGAAGTCCATCTACAACAACCTAAACCTGCCGCGTCACTTCTATTTAGCCTGTCCGTGAACTTCGTTTATCTGGTGCGCATCCACGTGCAGGGACACGTGACGAGAAGGCCACGAAGTGTCAAGGCTATATGGTCGGAACATTGGTATGGCGTCGTCGCCCGCTGCCCTCGCGACTACGCGTCGCCTGTGGGCTACAGCAGCCGCAGACGCATCGACTACCGCTCTTCTTTGCGGCTCGGAGCAGATCGCATTCCGGAAAGACGACCCGTTCCGTGTGGGCGGTCTGGATTCGGCCCACTACGACGAGATTCTGGGCTCGAAGCGGTGGATTGTCGGCAGTCCCGACACCGTAATCGAGCAGCTGCGCGAAGTGCTGAGCTATATGCGCCCCGGCATCCTGGCCGTGTGGACCAACGACGGTTCCATCAGCCACGAGGACACCATGCGCTGCCTGGAACTCATGGGGCAGGAAGTGCTGCCGGCGCTGAAGGAAATCGGCGAAGAGCTGGAGCTGACCGACCGGTTCCAGAAGATGGCGGCTGAAGGGCGGTAAACAACCCTGACGCGCAGGGTTTTCACCCTCACCCTGGCCCTCTCCCGTCAAGGGAGAGGGGACGCCCTCCCCGACCCTCTGCCGGTGGAGAGGGAGCCGTATGGCGGGCGGAAATATTAGAACCGGCGACATCAAGGAGCAATACAAGAATGGCAAATTTCACTGAGGAAACGATCTCGGTAGCCGGTAGCAACCTACAGGTGTTCAAGGGCGGCAGCGGCGACCCGCTGCTGGTGCTACATGGCGCCGGAGGCAACTCCGGGCCCCGCCGCTACGCCCAGGCGCTGGCGGAGAAGTTCACCGTCTACCTGCCGTCGCACCCCGGCTACGGCAAGAGCGACCGCCCCGAATGGGTAGAGTCGATGCAGGATCTGGCCTGTTTCTACACCTGGTTCCAGGAGCAGGAAGGGCTGGAGAACGTGCGGGCCGTTGGCTTTTCCATGGGTGGTTGGCTGGCCGCCGAAATGCTGTCGATGACAGGACACGCCTTCAGCAAGGTTATGTTGGTCGGCGCCGCGGGTATCAAACCTCAGGACGGCGAGATTGCCGACATTTTCATAATCAGCCCGGCGCAGGTGCGCGAACTGGTGTACCACGACCCCGCGCAGGTGCCGGAGTGGGACGAGCTATTCGGCAGCGACCCAACACCCGAGCAGGCGAACCAGGCGGAGGGCGACCGGGAAATGGCGATCCGCCTCACCTGGAAGCCGTACATGTACAACCCGCGGCTGCCGGCCAAACTGGCGCGGGTCAGCGTGCCAACCCACATCGTCTGGGGCGAACAGGACGCGCTGGTGCCGGTGGAGTGCGCCGACCTCTACCAGCAGGCCCTGGCCGGCTCTGAGGTTACGGTCATATCGAACTGTGGCCACTCGCCGCAGATTGAGAAACCCGACGAATTCGCGCAAACCGCGCTGGCGTTTTTTTAGGAAGCCGCCCTCACCCCCGGCCCCTCTTCCCTTAGCCCTCTCCCAACGAGGGAGAGGGGAGTTTCCACCCTCACCCCGACCCTCTCCCGCCGAGAGAGAGGGGGCAAAGTTGAACCCGCTGGAGATGACAGACGATGGACGTTTTCTACTTCACCGAATTTCCTTATGCAGAGTTTCCGGAGTCGGAAGCGGAGAAGTTTCCGTCGATGCGGCTGACTTTCCCAAACACCTACTTCGACCCCCAAATAGCCAGCGGTCTGATGAACCGGTACCTGGACGAATACCAGTACGCCGAGGAAGTAGGGTTCGACGGCCTGATGATTAACGAACATCACAACACGCCGTCGTGCATGGACGTTGAGGTGAACATCACCGGCGGCATTCTGGCGCGCATCACCAATCGGGCCAAAATCCTGATGCTGGGCAATATGCTGCCCACGTCGGATAATCCGGTGCGGCTGGCCGAGGAAATCGCCATGCTGGACGTAATCTCCGGCGGGCGCATCATCTCTGGCTTCGTGCGGGGTATTGGCATCGAATCGTGGGCCAACAACACCAACCCGTTGCACAACCGCGAGCGGTTCGAGGAATGCCACGACCTGGTGATGAAGACGTGGACGACGCCGGGGCCGTTCCGCTGGGAGGGAACGCATTACCACTACCGAGCCGTGAATCCGTGGATGCTGCCGATTCAGAAGCCGCATCCGCCGGTTTGGGTTCCCGGTACGGGCAGTCCGGAGACGGTGGAGTGGACGGCGCGGCACCGTTATACCTACGCCGCCTTCCTGACTCCGCTGGACGTGGCCAAGAACCTGTTCGCTCGTTACCGGGAATATGCCGCCGCTGACGGCTGGGAACCGGGGCCCGAAAAGTTTGCCTTCATGATTTGCTGTCGGGGGACTTGAGGATTACACAACTCGACGAAAAGGGCGCAGGAATCTCAAGCGCCTGTTGCTATGAACTACCCGCTCGTGCGTGTTTGACCGCGTGCTAGATACTGCTTTCTCTCAGCGCTATTTCCACACTACCCATCTCTGCGCTCCGTTCTCTCCGCTGCCGCAGCATCGCTGCTTAACCCACACCTCCACCATCTGCCTTAGTCGTCTCCACGAGGAGTTGCAGGAGCGCGCCAGTCTGGTAGTAGGCAGCCCCGAAACCGTCATCAAGAAGCGAAGCACATTCGAGACGAGTTGGGTGTTGGTTCGCTGCTACTGGAAGCGCAGGGCGGCCGCCTGTCGCACCAGGACACGATGCGCTCCATAGAGCTGTTCGGCAAAGAGGTGTGATACCGCGCGCTTACATGTAAGGAATACGAAGAACCGAGCGGGTTTGATTGATCATCTTTTGATGTTGAAGGCGTGCTACGGAATCCCAACACCAAAATCCGGGCCGATGATCCAATACGCTATAGTCAGTAGCCATTGCGGCGCCTGCCAAGTGTCGCCTACATCGAGGCCCATCACTACGGCTGCTGGGATCCCCAGAATGATTATTGTTGTGCCTTTATCAGTAAGTCGTATATCTTGCTCATATCGGTTTCGCCAAGTGACAACCCCGGACTTTGGTCCGTGGTGTTTGTGGAATGGTGTGCAGCCTGTAACCAAGCTGTGGCCCTCATGCGATTATCCAGTCAGGTAAGTGGGATTTGTTAGTGCGTTGATGAGGACGCCGAAAGCTTTCGTCAATATCTCCCACATTGGTGGATGGTAATGATAGAGCACAATCGAAGAGCCGAGGCACTACAAGCATCCTTGGAACCGGATGCAATCGCTGGCGCTCGAGGTGTGGGTCGCATTGGGCGTCATAGGATTGATCTCATGAGTGAGTAACTCTCTGCGTGTAATCGTTGGCATTGCGGGTATGTTGCCGTGGCATCTGCGCCGGGAGGAGGGTCCCGGAAGCAGAGACGCATCCGCGCCACACGATATCTAGGACAGGTCCATGCTGGCGACAGCCAACTCACCCGCCCGGCCAAGCGTTATGCACGCGCTTTCTTGTTGGGCGTAGCAATAATTAATTTTGGGATTGTTGTCCGCAAGTCGCCAGCGACGAACCTAACTCAAGAGGCCGAATCCGCACTGATTGGACTAGCCGACTTCAACAGTGGAAGGCGTCACTGTCGATCTTGTAGGCACTCGTTGTAAGAAGCACTGCGCTGCCCTAACCGGATGATGGAGCGGAGAGCGCACGCTGTTGACTGCACGTCTTCGAGCCGAGACCGGTGGCTCAGAACGGGCAGTCGATGCCCAGTTCGCCGCAGGTGTCGTGGAACCAGTCCACCACCTCTTCGTGCAGGGGGATGCCCTCGACCCGGCGGATTTCTTCCATCTCGGCTTCCGGTTGGCCGGCCACGAGGACCCGCTCTTCGCCCGGGGCTGGCCGGGTGGTCTTCATCATGCGGAGCCATTCGTCCATCTGGTCTTTGAAGTGGTCGGGGTCGTCGAATCCGGCCACGTTGTAGGCGGCCACGTAGTGTCCGAAATTAGGGCGGCCCGGAACGGCGCCGTAGCCGAAGCCGGTCAGGACGCCGGCGAGAATGTCCACCATGCAGGACAGACCATAACCCTTATGCGAGCCCAGTTCACGCGTGCTGCCCAGCGTCAGCAGCGTGTAGTTGTCGGGCGCGTCGGCCTCCTCCATGATGGGGGTGCCCTCGCTGTCAGCCAGCCAGCCCGGTTCCAGCTTGACGCCCAGGCGTCGGGCGATGCCCACCTTGTTGCCGGCGACGGTGCTCGTGGCGGCGTCGAACACAAACGGCGGCTCGTTACGCGAGGGCACGGCGATGGCGATGGGATTGGTGCCCAGACGTGGTTCGGCGCCAAACGTTGGCACGACCGAGGGCGGGCAGCTGGTCATGCACACGCCGATCATGTCGTGTTCCAGCGCTTTCATGGCGTGGTAGGACGCCATGCCCAGATGCCGGGCGTTGCCCAGCGTAACCATGCCGATGCCCACTTCCGCGGCCTTGCGGATGGCCATGTCCATCGCCTTGGGGGTGGTGATGATGCCCAGGCCCCGGTCGGAGTCGAGGCTGGCAGTGCTGGGCGTTTCACGGACAACGCGCATCTGTGGATTGGGATTGATCTGTCCGCTGGTGTACCCGTTAACATAGCTGCGGAGCATATTGGAGACACCGTGGGAGTCAACGCCGCGCAGGTCGGCCAGCACCAGCACGTCGGCGCCGAGCTGAGCATCTTCGGGCGGCACACCCATCTTCTCGAAAACGGCGGCGACGGTAGACTTCAGATCGTCCCCCGGAACCATCGTGGCCTCGTCTAGATTGACGCGAAATTTGGGCAGCACGGTTTACCTCCTGAATGGGCGGCGATCTCTGAATGGACAGCGATAGTGGTATTTGCTTGGGCAGTATAGCATCGCAAAGGCCTTCGCTCACCCGCAGTGTCAGCGCGAGTGAGGCGTGGCGATCTCGTCATCGCAGCAACGGCGGTTCGCCGACGTGCGTTCAACCTCATCGAGATTGCCACGTCGCTATGCTCCTCGCAATGACAGACAAAGTGGGTACGTGTGACCCACCGGCGAGATTGCCACGTTGCTATGCTCCTCGCAATGACAGACAAAGTGGGTACGCGTGACCTACCGGCGAGATTGCCACGTCGCTATGCTCCTCGCAATGACAGATTAAGGTGGGTACGCGTGACCTACCGGCGGGACTGACGTGTTGCCGCGCTCCTTGCAATGCCAGGTTAAACACTGGTTTCCTGACGACAGGTTGCGCGCAGGTCTGCTACGGAAATAGTGTTGGGGTGAGGGACGTGCGCCCGGTGCTATAATTCCGGCCAGGAGCAAATTCCGTTTCGAACCGCACGGGGGCGATGTCGTTATGAGTAATAACCAACTGGATGCCAATGGCCGGGCATTGGACTATCTGGCGCGCCTGGGAGCGCAGCCGGCAGTGGCGTTCCACGAAAATGGCGTCGCAACGGCGGTGCGCGGAGCGCTGACCGAGATTGGCGTTTCGTGGCGAACCGACGCCTTCGGCAACATCATCGCCCGTATCGCTGGCACCGACGCAGGCGCGATCCCGCCCATCGCATTCATGGCGCACATGGATCATCCGGGATTCGAGATAGTGGGTCGGGATGGCGATTATCTGATTGGCGCGGCGTCCGGAGGTATACCGGCAGGTGCGTTTGAAGCCGATGTGCCGCTGCAAATCCTCCTCTCCGCCGGCCGACGCGTCGCCGCCGCGACGGTGGGCAAGCACGGCGAGGAACGCCAGCGGCAGGTACTCATCAGCGTGGGTGGATCCGATGCTGGAGATATCCCCGTACCAGCGCCCGCGGTGTTTGATCTACCGGATTTCAGCATCGACGACGACTATCTGGTGATGCGGGCGGCGGACGACCTGGCCGGCTGTGGTTGCATCCTGGCGGCGCTGGATCGCCTGTGCGGCGAACGACCCGCCGGCGATGTTTACGGAGTTTTCACCCGGGCCGAAGAGGTGGGACTGGTGGGAGCGCGGCTGCTGGCCGAGGCGGGCACACTGCCGTCAGACACACTGGTAGTATCGCTGGAATCGTCGCGGACGCTGCCAGGCGCCGAGATTGGCGGCGGGCCGGTGATCCGTGCCGGCGACGCGGGCAGCACGTTCAACCACGACGCGGAATCAGCACTGATACGGGCGCGGGAGGTGTTGTTGGCGGGAGATGGCGAATTCAGATGCCAACGTCAGCTGATGAGCGGCGGCGTCTGCGAGGCCAGCGCGTTCCTGGCCTATGGTTATCGGGCTACGGGCGTAGCCTTCCCGTTGGGCAACTACCACAACGGCGCGCCGGACGGCTCCATCGCCGCGGAGTACATTCACCGGAACGATTATCTGAATGGCGCTGCGCTGGTAACCGAAGCAGCGCGGCAGGTGGGGATGCGTTGGGATACGGCGTTTAGTCGGCGCATACGTCAAGTGCCGGACGCAATGCGCGCGCGGTTGGGGGGGTAACGGCCGTCGCCGGCCGGGTTGTAGCGGTGGGGTGTGGATGGCTTGGTGTGGGGTTTTCACCCTCACCCCAACGCTCACCCATCGAGGGAGAGGGAGCAACCCCCTTGCGTCTGCCCGGGTTATTGCGATGCGGGCGCATTGATTCGGTGGAGGATTTCACCCTCACCCCAACGCTCACCCATCGAGGGAGAGGGAGCAACCCCCTTGCGTCTGCCCGGTTTGTTACAATGCTGGTGCAATCCACGGGGTGCAGGAATTCACGGTCACCCCAGCCTCTTTCCAGCCAGGGAGAGGGAGCACACCAATGAAGTCATCAAAAGAGGAGGCGCAGCAATATGCCAGTTCACCATGAAGCGCAGGGGGCGGGCGATGTTACCGTCCACAAGATTGAAAATATGGGCACCCTGGGCAACAACGGCTACATTGTGGTTTGTCCGGAAACCAACTCAGGCGTGTGTATCGACACCCCTGCCGAACCGGAAAAGATGATTAACGAGGTGCAGGCCCACGGCATCGACGTGCAGGCAATCCTGATTACCCACGGCCACCAGGACCACCTGGCCGGTTACACCGAGATCACGGGCGAGATCGGAGCGCCGGCTGCCATCGGTGGGCCGGACGCCGGCTTGCCGCCCAGCCCGCCGCAGCGCAACCTCAGCGACGGCGACACGGTAACGTTTGGCAACCGCAGCATCCAGTGTTTGAGCACACCTGGCCACACTGAGGGGTCGACCTGTTTCCTGGTGGGTGGTTTTGTGTTTTCGGGCGACACCCTCTTTCCGGGCGGGCCGGGCAGGTCGCGCAGTCCGCAGGCATTGCAACAGGAGCTGAACAGCATTAGCGGCAAGCTGCTCACCCTGCCTGACGACACCTACGTCTATCCTGGGCACGGCCCCGAAAACACCACCATCGGTGAGGCCCGCCGGCGGTATACGGTGTTCATGTCCAAGTCGCACTCGGCAGATTTGCAGGGCGACGTGGACTGGCTGAATACGTGAACCGCTTGACCGATACAGGTATCCCCCAGATGTATCGACGCACGGTGCTGGCCAATGGCCTGCGGGTGTTGACGGCAGAGATGCCCCACACCCGCAGCGTCTCGATGTTCATATCGGTGGGCGCCGGCTCCCGATACGAACCCGCTGAACTGGCCGGTCTCTCCCACTTCCTGGAACACCTGCCGTTCAAGGGCACCCGCACCTGGCCGACGGCGCTGGCTATCTCAGAAGCCGTGGAGGGCGTGGGCGGCATGATGAACGCCGCCACCGACCGGGAGATGACATCCTTTTATTGCAAGGTGGCCAGCGTTTACGCCGACCGCGCCTTGCCCGTGCTGCTGGACCTGATTCGCCACCCACTCCTGGATCCGGTGGAGATGGAGAAAGAGCGCGAGGTCATCTTGGACGAACTACGGATGACCAACGACTATCCGGCGGAGGTTTGCGGTCTGCTGATAGACCGCGCCCTGTGGCCGGGGCAGGCGATGGGCCGCGATGTGGGCGGAGATCCGGCCACGGTGGGCGCCATCACGCTGGACGACGTGCGACAGTACATGGAAAGGCAGTATCGGCCCAACAACACCGTGGTGGGCATTGCCGGCAACCTGTCCCACGATGATGCGATCAATCTGGTGGCCGGGGCTGCCGCAGACTGGCTGCCGGGCGAACCGCTGGGCTGGGAGCCGTTTGCCCCCACCGCTAACGCTGCACCTGCCATCCTGTTGGACCAGCGCGCCGCTGAGGACACCAACATCTGCATGGGACTGCCGGGGCTGACGCTGACCGACCCGGATCGCTACGCTGCCATCGTGATGAATGGCGTGTTGGGCGAGGGGATGAGCAGCCGGTTGTTCCAGAACCTGCGCGAGAACCTCGGCATTACCTACGATGTGCAGAGCGGGTTGAGCAACTACCGTGATTGCGGCTCGCTGGTGGTGTCCTGCGGCACCGAGCCGAGCCGCGCGGTTGAGGCAGTGGCCGCCATCCGCGCCGAATTGACCACGCTGCTGGAACTCGCTCCGGCGACCGAGGTTCACAAAGTGCGCGAGTACATCAAGGGGCGGCTGTTGATGCGCATGGAAGATTCTCGCTCGGTGGCGGCGTGGCTGTCGTCGCAGGAGTTGTTGATGGGTGAGGTAATTACGCCCGATGAGACGGCCAACCGCATCGACGCCGTTATGCCGGATGACGTGCTGCGAGCCGCCGAACGGCTCATCGACCCGACGGCGTTGCGGCTGGCGGTGGTGGGGCCGCACGACGGCGACGCCGAGTTTCAGGCCGCGCTCTCCGGTTTATAGACGCCCAAACGCGATCCACGGCAAACGCGATACAGGAGGCAGAAAAATGCCCGCCACAACACGTTACAGCAAGGTGATTCAGCTGCTGGAAGAGGGCAAGCCGGTGTTTGGCACCGGCCTGATCTGGAACGGCAACCTGGACGAAATGACCTATTTCGCCGATTCCGACTACGACATGGTGATGATTGAGATGGAGACACGAGGGGTTGTCGTTCAACAACCTGCGTACTTCGTTACAGTTCCTGCTCAACCGCAAACGGGTGTCCGACGGCGGCGGCTTGCAGGCCGACCCGACGCCGGTGGTGCGTATCCCGCCGAACACCCGGGAGCAGAACCAGTGGGTCATCAAGCAGGCGCTGGATACCGGAGTGTACGGCCTGATTCTGCCTCACCTGGACACGGTGGAGGGTGCGATGTCGGCGGTGCGTGCGGCGCGGTATCCGCAGGTTCCGGGCGTCGCCGACTTTGAGCCGGTCGGCGAACGGGGCTGGTGGCAGCGCATAGCGCCCCGCTATTGGGGGCTGTCGGCAACCGAGTATTACGACGCCGCCGACATTTGGCCGATTGACCCCGACGGCAACCTGCTGCTGATGGGCATTGTCGAGGAACCGACCGGCGCCAACAACCTGCCCGACATTCTGCGGGAAGTGAAGGGCATCGGCGCGATCTGGGCGGGCCCGGGCGATATGTCGGTTGCTCTGGGGCATAAGGGCAACGCCGGCCATCCTGAGGTGCAGGAGATGCTGCTGCGGATTTTGGGTATCTGCCAGAACGCCGGCGTTCCCTGTGCGGTGGGTTGCACCGAAGCGGAGGTGCCCATGCGTCTCGAACAGGGGTTCAGCATCCTGATTACTGCGCCCACCCGCACCGCCGGCGGCCTGACGGAAGGACGGCGCATTGCCGGTCGGTAGCAGGTTGCGCCAACCGCATCCTGTTCCTACGGCGGTCTTTGCGTAATCTGTCATCGCGAGAGCGCAGCGGTGTGGCTATCCCGCTCGGACTCGGTGATACCGAATCTTGAAGGGCGGCAGTCTCTTAGAGACTGCCGCCCTTCGCTTGCAGAGGGAGTACGGGAAGCCGCCCCGTTTATTCGGCGGGCGTAGTTCCGCCCGGGCCGGTCAGGTAACGCAGCAGCGGAGAGTCAGCCGGCAGAATGACGGTGTCTCCGGGCTGGAATATCAGCCGGTAGGATTCGAGGCTCCGCAGGAAGGCGAACAGTTCGGGGTCGCGGTTCAGCGATTCCGCCAGAATCTGGATGGCCTGCGCTTGACCTTCGCCACGCCGCTTTGTTGGATTCCCGCTCAGCTTCAGCCAGGAGGACGTCGCGGTCGCGGTCGGTGTTGGCCCGAATCTTGCGGTCTTCTTCTTCACCTTCGGCGCGGAATCCGGCAGCGATACGGTTACGTTCGGCGCGCATTCTGGTGTAGATGGAATTGGTAACGGCCGGTGGGAAGTCGGCACGCTTGATCCGCACGTCGATGATTTCAATGCCGAAATTATCCCGCTGGGTAATTTCCTGAACCCTCAGGAGCACCTCATCGAGAATTTCAGTTCGCGTCTCCTGTGCTTCGACCAGGGGAATACCCTCGGTGTCGACCACGGGTATACCGAATCGTCGAGTTGAGTTTTGGCGCCGATTATATCGGTGCGATCGCGCAGGGCAACCCGGTCACGGAGAGTGGAGATTACGATGTCCCCCAGGCGGCTGCGGGCGTTGTTTTCGGTTTGCAGGGTTTTGCGGAACTGCACTGCATCGATGATGCGGTAGCGAGCGTAAATGTCGATCACCAAGTTCTCTTTGTCCTGGTCGGGCATCGAGGTGGCCGGGGCGTCAATCCGTAGGATACGTTTGTCCAGTCGCACTACGGTGTCGACGAAGGGGAGTTTGACGTTTAGGCCAGGCGTGTTCTGAGTATTAACCACCTCACCAAAACGGAGGATGATTACCTGTTCGGTAACGTCAACTACATAGAGCGCCTGGCGCAAAATAACTAGCGCGAGGACGATGATAATGACGATGATGATGAGATTGCGCATTAAAGGGTTCTCCGAGCGGGGGGACGGTCAAAAGGGGAAACCTGCGGGTGTGGCGAGGGTGGCTAGGGGTTGGGCCCGATTGGCGCAGGTACGATGTTGCTCCCCTGTCCCACAATAATTAGGGGGTCGTTTGAGCCGTCGACGACGATCTTGGTTACGCTGGGCAGCACCGATTCCAGGGCTTCCAGGTAGAGGCGCTGGCGCGTTACTTCTGGAGAGTTCAGGTATTCATTGAGAACGGCCTCAAAGCGCAGAGATTCACCGTTGGCGGTTTCGATGCGGGACTGTCTGAAGGCTTCTGCCGCCTGGATGATGCGCTCGGCGTCACCCCTGGCTCGCGGGATAACGTCGGCCTCGTAGGCCAGGGCCTGGTTGATGCGGGTTTCGCGCTCTTGCCGGCCACGCAGCACGTCGTCAAAAGCCTCGCGTACCTCTTCGGGCGCTTTGACGTCCTGCAGCTGCACCGAGATTACCTCGATGCCAGCCGTGTAGGTGTTCAAAATGGCTTGCAGCCTCGTCCTGGTGTCGGATTCCACCAATTCGCGACCGCGCACCAGCACGTCGTCGATGGAGCGTTGGCCGACCACCAGACGCAGGGCGGCTTCAGCGCCATCTTTGAGGGTGCGACCGTCGGGGCGGCCTTCTGGAATGTTCCGCGCCAGCTCGCCGGGGTCATCGACATTGAACAGGAAGTTGTTGAGGTTGCTGATGCGGTATTGCACCACCATCTGCACGTCGACAATGTTGAGGTCCCCCGAAATCATCAGGGCTTCATTTTCGACCGTGGTTTTGGTTTCGGCGGCGTTGGAGATGAAACCCAGCTCCATACGACGGGTTTGCGTGACCATTACGACGTCTTTTTTGCCAACCGGAGACGGCCACCACCAGTGCAGTCCTTCCGCGTCAACGGGGTTGCCCTGAACCGCGCCAAAGAGACGCAGGGCGGCGTTTTCGCCTGGGCTGATGGTGTATACGCCGGTGGCGGCCCAGATGATGGCGATCAGGGCGACGACGGCAACGATGAGGATTCCAATGTTGGCGCCGCCCAGGCGTCCGCCGGCGCCACCGAAAATGGCGCTCAGGCGGCCGAGAATTTGGTTAAGGTCGAATTCGGGCTGTCGAGGTGGTTGGCCTCCGCCGGATGAAAACATACGTATCGGTTCCTTTGTTGGGGTGGGTAATGGAACAGCCCTGACGATAACAGATGCCAGGACGATGGCAATTTAACCCCGATTGACGGGTCAAATCCCGCACGGGGCGATTAGGCACCCCAGTATAACACTATTGCCAAACCCGTGGTTTATAATGGCCTTCCGCTGGAGACGCTGGCCTGACTCTTCCTGTTTTCGCTCGGCGCGCTGCCGGCGCCCTCCGATCGCAGTCCAATTTGCCCACCGCCGACGCGAACTACCAACCGGCATAACTAACCAGGATTAGCACAAAGCGGAACCAGCATGCAGAATCAGCATAAGGAAGGTTTTGGAATGACCACGCCCGTACAGCTTTGCGTCCGGCGATGCCGAGTTGGAGCCGCGACCCCGGGGACTAACGGTGAAGGTTGGCGAGGATATGGCGCGGGTTCAGGTTACCTGCCAGCACCAGAGCGGGCTCATCTACGCGGTGCCCGGCGATTTGAGCTGGGTGTGCAGCGACGAGTTGCGTCCGGCCCACGCCATGGCGGGATTTTTCCGGGAGCTGGTGGCGTTGCGAGACCCACGCGTCGAAAACCTGATGCAGCAGTGGGGCCTGTATTACCGCAGCCTGCCACTGGAAGCGGACGAAGCAGGGGATGAGCCGCCCGCGCCCTGATCCGTACTTTGAGGGTTGCACGCCGACTTCAAAGGGCGACGCATTGTGCGTCGCCCCGACCTTTGTACTGATCCCTCACCGTTGGGAGACTTTTGCATAACCTGTCATTGCGATAAGCGTTGCGGCGTTGCGATCCTGGCCTGAGTATGATGGGCGTTGCGGCGGTGCGTTCGCGGGTTACGGCCTGCCCCGGAACGACGGTTGGCTGCCCCTCTCCCATGAGCCGGCCCTCTCCTGTCAAGGGAGAGGGCCGGAGTGAGCGTAGCGGTCCCCAGTTTGATGGCAGAGGGTTGGCGCGCGCTCGAAGCCGTCGGTTTAGTCAGCGGCTGGCGGCACGCCGGGCGTTGGGTCTGCGGTGGCGGTGCTGCCGAAGGACGGCGCTGGGTTGGGCAATGGATCGCCCTGGGTAACAGGCGGAGCCGGCGGCGCGTATGGCGAAGGCGCCGGCAGCGGGCGGGCGGGTTCAGGTTCGATGCCGGGCGGTTCGTCGTTGAACAGCCGGTTAAGCGCCTCTCCGGAAATCGCTTCGTGCTCAATCAGGTATTCCGCAACCTGAACCAGTTTGGGCTTGTAGTCAATCAGGAGTTGCTGGGCCTGGCGGTAGGCGCTGTGGATGAGATGGCGCACTTCGACGTCAATCTCTTCCGCGATTTTGTCGCCGTAGTCCTTCTCTTCGCTGAGCTCGCGGCCCAGGAACACCAACTCTTCACGCTTGCCAAAGGTGCGCGGGCCCAGGCTGGGGGACATACCGTAGCGTTTCACCATACCGAGGGCGGTCTTGGTGGCCCGTTCGATGTCGTTGCTGGCGCCGGTGGTAACTTCGTCGAAGATTAGCTCCTCGGCCACACGGCCACCCATCATGACGCCGAGCATATCCTGGAACTGGTTCTTGGTCCACAGGTAGCGGTCTTCAGAGGGCAGCAGGGTGGTGTGGCCGCCCATGTTGCCGCGGGGAGACGATGCTGATCTTGTGCACACGGTCGGCGTGTGGCAGGTGCCAGGCCACCAGGGCATGACCCGCTTCGTGGTAGGCGGTCATCTCCTTTTCACGCTGGTTGATGACGCGGCTCTTGCGCTCGGGGCCGGCGATGACCCGCTCGATGGCTTCCTCGAAGTCCGGCATGAAGATGCTGGACTGGTTCTTGCGTGCGGCCAGCAGCGCTGCCTCGTTGACCAGGTTGGATAGGTCGGCGCCGCTGAAACCGGGAGTTTCGCGTCCGATGATTTCCAGGTTGACTTCTCCAGCCAATGGTTTGCCGGCGGCGTGAACCCGCAGGATGGCGTGGCGTCCGACCACGTCGGGCAGGTCCAGCGTAACGCGGCGGTCAAAACGACCGGGGCGCAGCAGGGCCGGATCAAGGATGTCGGGCCGGTTGGTGGCGGCAATGACGATGATGTTGGTGTTGGTCTCGAAGCCGTCCATTTCGACGAGGATCTGGTTCAGTGTTTGTTCGCGTTCGTCGTGGCCGCCGCCGAGACCGGCGCCACGGTGCCGTCCCACCGCGTCGATTTCATCGACGAACAGAATGCAGGGCGCGTTGCGCTTGGCCTGCTCGAACAGGTCGCGAACCCGGGCGGCTCCCACGCCGACGAACATCTCAACGAATTCGCTGCCTGAAATATGGAAGAAGGGCACGCCGGCTTCTCCGGCTACGGCGCGGGCGAGCAGGGTTTTGCCCGTGCCGGGCGGGCCGACCAGCAGCACGCCCTTGGGGATGCGCGCGCCCAAAGCCAGGAAGCGCTCCGGGAATTTCAGGAATTCGACCACTTCTTCCAGCTCAGCCTTGGCTTCATCCACACCGGCCACGTCGTTGAAGGTTACGGACGGACGATTGAAGGGCAGCATACGGGCGCGGCTGCGACCGAAGCTCATGGTCTGGTTGTTGGAGCCCTGGGCCTGCCGCATCATCAGCAGTATCAGCCCGCCAAAGAATATGAGGGGCAGGAAGTTGATCAGGATACCAAAGACGCTGCCCAGCCCGCTGGAGCCCTTGTACTCAATCTCGGGTGCGGCCGCGTTTGCCGGGTTCTGGCCCAGGATCCTGGCGTCGGTAAACAGCTGGATCAGGTCGGTGTTTTTGCCGATGCGACTAGTGTACTTGGTGGTGTCTCCACCCCGGGCAACTCGCGGTATGACGGTGAGTTTTTCCCCGTCTACGATGATTCGTTCAATCTGGCCGGTACTGGCCTGCCCCATTACCTCGGTGAGCGAGAGTTGCTCGCTGCTACCCAGGCTGGGGATCAGCGTATAGAAGATGACTATCACGCCAATAATTATCAGCAGATAGATTAAGCTGTTGCGTACCCAGCGATTGTTGGTCATGGCACTCCTGCCGGTTTAGTAGGCCCCGGCTGTGCTGCAGCGCGATTTGTAGCCCGTAACCGAAAAAACTCGGGTGGATAGGCTACCATAGTAGCGCGTAAAGCTAAAATTGCAAAACAGACTGTGGCGGCGGCACCGGCGGCTGCCAGTCCGGCGCTGGGGAGGATAAGTGGTCAATTCAACATACGCTCAGAAACCACGGGTGTATCTGTTTGGTACGGGCGGAACCATATCTTTTGTGGGAGAAAACCGCACCGACTTCGCCAACTATAGCTATCAGGGGCATCAGCTCACCATACAGGAGATGCTGGCGCGGGTTCCTGAAGCTGAAGAACAGGCGGAAGTAATCGCCGAGCAGGTCATCAACGTGGGTAGCACCGAGGTGTACCCGTCCGACTGGCTGACGCTGGCGAATCGCATCAATGCCAGGTTCAACGAGGATGCAGAAGCAGCCGGCGCCGCCGTCACCCACGGCACGGCGACGCTGGAGGAAACGGCGTACTTCCTGAACCTGACCGTCCATGATGCGCGCCCCGTGGTGGTTACCGGAGCGATGCGCCCACCATCGGCCATGGGCACCGACGCGGACAACAACCTGATGGATGCCATTCACGTGGCATCGGCGCGGCAGTCCGCCGGCCGGGGCGCGCTGGTGGTGCTCAACAACGAGATTCAGGCGGCGCGGGACGTTACCAAGACGGACTCCTACCGCGTGGAAACCTTCCAGTCCGGCCACGCCGGGTTCCTGGGTTACTCCGATGCCGATGGCGGCGTGGTGTACTACCGCAGACGGAACGGCGGCACACCGCGGATTCCGAGTTTGACGTGTCGGACATTGGCGAACTGCCGCGGGTTGACATCGCATTCGCCTACGCCGGCGTCGATGGGACGGTGGTAGATGCGCTGGTGGACGCCGGCGTAGCGGGAATCGTGGCCGCCGGGTTGGGCAGCGGCGGTTCGCCGGCTCCGTTCATGGCCGCCCTGCAACGCGCCGTCGCCGCCGACGTGCCCGTTGTCCTGGCCACCCACGTCGGCACCGGGCGGGTGGTGCAGACCCGCCGATTTACGGAGGCTGGTTACATCGTGGCCGACAACCTGCATCCCAAAAAGGCACGTATCCTGCTGATGTTGGGCTTAACGCAAACCTCCGATACGGCTGAGTTGCAACGCATGATGCTGGAATACTAGCGTCCCCGCACCGGAGCGGATTCTTAATCAGGAGGCAATGCGAGGGCGCCTGGCGGCAGGGCCTTTGGATCATCCACCAAAACAAATAAACCGCCCACCGAAATCAAACACACCGCTCATCCTGTGCCCGTCGAAGGATGATCCTGGCGCCCGTTATCGACTGTTTATGCAGGCGCCGGCCGGTAGCTGGGTACCAGCCGGCGCTGGAACGGTGGACGCATTGGCAATCAAAGGACCCTGGGAGCGCCGGTGCAGTCTCATGTGTGACCACATTGTCATTGTGAGCGTTGCGCGGCAATCCCGTCGCCGTAGCAACGGCGGTCCGTCGACGGGTGTTCAACCTCATCGAGATTGCCACGTCGTTATGCTCCTCGCAATGACAGACCAAAGTGGGTACGCGCGACCCGGTGCAGCGGTTTGACCGGAATCAAACGCCCTGATACACTGAAAGCGTTAACAACTGAAACAGACACGAAATGCCTGCCGGTGGCTCGTGAACCGCGGTTCCTGGACAAATTATGGAACCGAGGCGAGCGGGCTGAAAAGGAAATCCGGTGTGAATCCGGTGCGGTCCCGCCACTGTAATTGGTGAGGCGCCCTCCGGTCAGTGTTCGTAAGGACGCTGACGAATAAGCCACTGCCCGAATTGGGTGGGAAGGCGGAGGAACGTCGCTCGTAGCCATAAGCCAGGAGGCCTGCCGCAGGTACGTTTTGACTGCACTGCGCGGAAGAGTGAGCAGATGCCGGCGAACCCTTAGGTCGTAATCCGACTGTGGGCAAGGCGGTTTCCACCGGATAGTTTCGATAACTTGCCCGACTGCGAAGTTTCCAGTCGGGTTTTTCGTTGTTGTCGCAGTGACGATTGCATTCCCCTGCGCCGCTCCGATGGGAAGGTTACCTCCTCCTCCGACCTGCCGAAGCGGCGCTTCTGACATAACTGGCTGATATGCAACGAGAACGTGTTGGTCACGCGTACCCACTTAATCTGTCATTGCCAGAATGCCCGCTCATTCCGAGCTCGTCGAGGGACGTGGCAATCTGGATGAGGTTGAGCACATGTTGGCGAAACGCTGTTGCTGCGGCTACGGGATTGCCACGTCGTTATGCTCCTCGCAATGACAAGGTGGGTACGCACGCAATGACCAAGTGGGTACGCATGAGGGACGCGTGGCGATAATGTGCGATGAACACCGCGCCGCCGAGCCGTGGTCGCGGGGGTGCGCAATTTGCTTTGCCATCGCCGCTGGTTCATAATCGCCGCAATTAGACGCAAGAACCGAACTCACGCAGGGCTGTATTGGAGGTGAGATTGATGACAACTCCCACGGATGTCGTCCTCCGCAATATTCTGGAAGAATGCCGCGACGGTGTGGATGGGACCGGCTTTAACGAGGTGGTGGTGATGCTGGAAAGCACCGCCGCGTCGGCGGAAGTCTACATGGATTTTGACGACCTGCGGTTCACGCCCAACGGTCGCGTCGTAACGTTGATGGTTCCCGGGGGCACGCACATGCACCTGGATATGTCCAAGATTCGGGAGGCCGAGTTCATTCATACGACCAACGACCAGGGCCTGCCGTCGTACCAGTTGTGGATGCGAGATGGTGAGGGCAATCCGGCGATGCGCGTTTACCTGCGCAGGTCGGACGTTGACGCCACGAATCCGCCGCGACACAACTTCTTCATGTCGCTGCTGGAAAAGTATCCGGAGAAGATTGCGTTGCCGGCCGACGCTTACGATTCGGCGGGCGATTAGCCATAGGATGGTAGCTTTGAGGATGGTTGTATTGGGGATTTCCCCCTCACCCCAACCCCGCTCCCGCGTGGAGAGTGGTTCGCCGGTGGCGCCAAAATGCCCGCTACGTCTGGGAGAGGGTGAGGGTTGATATATGGCCTCTGCAGTTGTGATAGCTGGGGTGCGTTCCGGCGTGGGGGCAAAACCACCATCGCCAGCGGCATCATGGGCGCTCTGGCCCGACGGGGCCGGAAGGTGCAGCCGTTCAAGGCGGGGCCCGACTACATCGACCCGACCTACCACGGCATCGCCTGCGGTGTGCCCTCCCGCAACCTGGATACCTGGCTGTTGCCCCATCCGGTGGTTACCGAGTTGTTCCACCGGGCCTCGGGCGCGGCGGACATTGCGGTGGTAGAGGGCGTGATGGGGGTGTTCGACGGCCACTCGTCGCTGGATGAGGATGGTTCCACGGCGGAACTGGCCAAGTTGCTCGATGCTCCGGTGATTCTCATTGCGGACGCCGGCAAGGTGGCCCGCAGCGTGGCGGCGGAAATTCTCGGATACCAGAAGTTCGACCCCGACCTGCGCATCGCCGGCGTCATTCTGAACGGCGTGGGCAGCGAGCGGCACCTGGAGTTTTGCCAACCGCAGATTGAGGCGACCACGGGCCTGCCGGTTGTGGGATGGTTGCCGCGCCGCGACGACCTGGTGCAGCCGGAGCGTCATTTGGGTCTCATCCCGACCGTGGAAGGCACGGTGGTCAACGAGTGGTATGACGCCCTGAACGCTCAGGTCGAGCTGACTATAGACATTGACGCCATTGCGCGCATTGCCGCCACCGCAGGGCAGTCCGGGACCGGGACCCGCCCAGGTGTTCCCAACGGAGCAGCAGCCGACCCGCACGGCGATTGCGGTGGCGCAGGATCGGGCCTTTCTCGTTTTACTACCAGGACTCGCTGGACTTGCTGGCCGCCTGGGGCGCCGAGGTAATACCCTTCTCGCCGCTGGACGATCGCGCGCTGCCGGCGAATGTTGGCGGTGTTTACCTGGGCGGCGGGTTCCCGGAGCTGTTTGCCGAAGAGCTGTCGGGTATGTTTCCATGCTGCAATCGATACGAGACGCCACCGCCAGAGGCGTGCCGGTTTACGCCGAGTGCGGCGGGTTGATGTACCTGGGCCGCAGTCTGTCGGACCTGGACGGGCAGCAATTTCCGATGGTTGGCGCAATTCCCGTGGTGTCCTCGATGGACGGGCGGCGACTGCACCTGGGCTACCGGAGAGGTGGCAGCCTGCGGCGACGGCCCCCTGCTGCGCTCCGGTGAGCAGGTGCGGGGCCACGAATTCCACTGGTCGGTGCTGCAGGAACCGCCTCGACTCCGCCAGCGCCGCCTATCAGGTGGTGAATCAGGATGGACGACCCGAGGGATTCCGGGCGGGCAGCGTGTGGGCGTCCTACATCCACGTACATCTGGGCAGCCGGCCCGGGCTGGCAAAACGGTTCGTGGATGTCTGCACGGGCGTCAAAACCTAGCTGCGAGCGCGATGCTGAAGAGTTTGCCACGGACGCCGGGCAGTGTCCTGGATATTACAACTGGAGGACGACGATAATGTCTACGGAAGAGCAACGACACGGGCCACAATCGGTGCGGGGGCCCCGCATCAACAAGGGCCTGGTAATCGTCAACACGGGTAACGGCAAGGGCAAAACCACCGCGGCCATGGGTGTGCTGATGCGGGCCTGGGGTCGGGACATGAAGGTGGTGATGCTGCAGTTCATCAAGCACACCACGGCCAACTTTGGCGAACAGCGCGCCGCCGAAAAGATGGGCGTAACCGTGCGGGCCATGGGCGACGGGTTCACGTGGCGCTCGCAGAACCTGGAGGCCAGCGCCGACTTGGCCCGTGCGCTTTGGGAAGACGCCAAGGAAGTCATCGCCAGCGGGGAACACGACTTGTGGTGATACTGGACGAGTTCACCTACCCGATGCACTACGGTTGGCTACCGGTGGAGGATGTGATCGAAGCGCTGAAAAACCGCCCCGAAATGCAGCACGTCATCATCACCGGACGCCACGCCCCCGAAGGGCTGGTGGAGTTCGCCGACCTGGTTACCGAAATGAACGTGGTGAAACATCCCTACGACGCCGGTATCAAGGCCCAGCCGGGTATTGAGTTCTGAAGGGGGGCGGCCCTCACCTGATCCTCTCCCAGAGGGATAGGGGGACGGCCCTCACCCCCACCCCTCTCCCGCAAGGGGAGAGGGGCTTTTAAGGATGGAACGGTATGAACATATCTGAGCTGGTTGACCAGACGATAGCGGCGATCGGGCCGCTGGACGCCGTTGCGATGGCCGCAGCGGAGGCCCGGCAGGGAATGTTGACCAAGCCGCCGGGCAGTTTAGGCCGGCTGGAGAGCCTGTCCGTCCAGTTGGCCGGCATCACGGGGCAGCCGATACCCACCATCACCGGGAAGGCGGTTATCGTCGCCGCCGGCGACCACGGGGTGGCGGCGGAGGGCGTTTCAGCTTATCCGGCGGAGGTAACGCCGCAAATGGTGTTCAACTTCCTGGCCGGCGGCGCAGCCATCAACGCGCTGGCGCGTCAAGCCGGCGCGGACATCGTGGTGATCGATGCCGGCGTGGCCGTTGACCTTGACCCACAGCCGGGCCTGACCATCGCCAAGGTGGCGTATGGCGCTGGCAATATCGCCCGCGGGCCGGCCATGAGCCGGCAAGACGCGATCCGTTGCCTGGAAATCGGCATCGCGGCAGCCAACGAGACGGGCCGACGCGGGCGCCAACGTAATCGCCGGCGGCGATATGGGCATCGGCAATACCACGCCCTCGGCGGCGATTACGGCTGTCGTCACCGGTGCGGATGTGGCAACGGTTACCGGGCGTGGCACCGGCGTGGACGATGCGGCGCTGGCAGCCAAGATTGAAACCATCCAGCGGGCCCTGGACACCAACCAGCCCGACGGCAACGATGGCCTGGACGTGTTGACCAAAGTGGGCGGGTTGGAGATTGGCGTGCTGGCGGGTGTGATGCTCGGGGCCTCGGCGAGAAACTGCGCGGTAATCGTCGATGGGTTCATCAGCGGGGCGGCGGCGCTCATCGCCTGGCGGTTGTGCCCGGCGGCGGCGGCGCGGTTCATCGGGGGCCACTGCTCGGTGGAGCCGGGAGCACAACGTCGCGCTGCAAGCGATGGGACTGATTCCTTTGCTGGATATGCAGATGCGGCTGGGCGAGGGTACCGGTGCGGCGCTGGCCATGCACATCGTTGAGGCGGCGGCCCGCTGTCTGGCGGAGATGGCGACCTTCGCCGAGGCGGGCGTGAGCGACCGGGATGACGAGTAGTTCCGCAAGGCCCCGGTGATACGAACGGTTTTCGCGCCGTTGCTGGTGGCGTTGTCCTTTCTGACCCTGCTGCCGGTGGGCCTGCGCTCGGCCAGAGACGTCGAGATTTCCCGTTCCCGTGGCTGGTATCCCGTGGTCGGGTTGCTGTACGGCCTGATGCTCGTACTCCTGGTGCTGGCGCTGCAGGAGGCGCTGGGCATTTTCCCTTGGTCGTTGCTGACGGCGGCCTTGCTGGTTACGGCGCTGGCCATCCTCAACCGTTTCCTGCACCTGGACGGGTTGATGGATTTCTGCGATGCGATGTGGGGCGGGCACACAGTAGAACGCCGGTTGGAGATAATGCGTGATTCCCGCGTCGGCTCATTTGCCGTAGCTGGAGGGGTTTGCGTGCTGCTGGTGAAGTTCGGCGCGCTTAGCTCGGGACTGTTATGGAGCAGCGCCGGGTTGAGTGCGCTGCTATTTTTTCCAATGGTATCGCGTTGGACAATGACGCTGCTGCTGACGGTGTTTCCCTACGGTAGGCAGCAGGGAATCGGTACGGCGTTTGCCTCGGGAAGCCGACCGTGGCTGGCTACCGGGATCGCCTTTCTGACGGTTGGGGCAGTTGCTTGGTTTATGCTGGGTCTGTCTGGATTGATAGTGCTGCTGGTGGCATCAGTGTCAGCCTTGTTGCTGGGAGTCTGGGCTTCACGGCGGTTGGGGGGCGGCCTGACCGGCGATTGCTACGGGGCTGCCAACGAAATAAGCGAAGCAGTTTCCCTGACTTTACTGGTTCCCTTGGTGGAGTCGTCCCTGGTGGAGGTAGGGTACGGAAGCGGCATAGCTTATGGTTTTCCATGGTTGGTTGGATGGACGCATTAGCCGCCGCTTTGCTCTCCTTGCCGGTGCCGTTGGATGTGCTGGTGTTGCTGTGGCATTATGCTGGACGTGGCGCTGGGGGAGCCGCCCAACCGATTGCATCCGACGGTGTGGATTGGCAACACGGTGGCGGCAGCGGAACGGCTCGCGCCGGGTCGGGTTGCGGCGGCGGCGGTGCAACTGGTGTACGGCGGGCGATGGCGTTGTTGATTCCGGCGGTGTGGGGCGGCCTGGCCTGGGCGCTGACCTTCGGTCTGCTGGAATTGCATCCGCTGGCCTACCTCCTGGTGACGGCGGCAATGCTCAAGACGACGTTTTCGGTGCGGATGTTGCATCGCGTTGCCGCCGACATCGGGCGGATACTGGCCACCGGCGACATCGCCGAAGTGCGGCGGCGGATGTCCGCGCTGGTCAGCCGGGACACTTCGCAGCTGACACCGGCACAGGCGGCGGCAGGAGCCATCGAGTCGGTTGCCGAAAATGTTACCGACAGCGTGGTCGGTGGCCGCTGCTCGCCTTTGCGCTCTTTGGATTGCCCGGAGCGGTGGCGTACCGGGCCATCAACACGCTGGACAGCATGGTTGGCTATCATGGCCGGTACGAATATCTGGGGAAGGCGTCGGCGCGCCTCGATGACGCGGCGAATTTGATACCGGCGCGGCTGGCGGCGGTGATGCTGTGGCTATCGACGTTGGCATTGCCGGGGATGCTCGCCGGGCGAGCCGGTCGCATCATGCTGGCGCACCACGGCAGAACGGAGTCGCCCAACGCTGGCTGGACCATGGCGGCCATGGCCGGAGGGTTGGGAGTAACGCTGGAGAAGGTGGGCCACTACCGTCTGGGCGACCCGGCTCCGGAACCGTGCGCGCGTCACATCGGCCGGGCGACACGGGCGTTGTACGCGACAACGGCGCTGGCGGCGCTGGTCGCAGTCGGCGTCATCTGGCTGCGGTGGATATTCGGCTGGGCAGTGTAGAATGGGCATTGTCGAATAGAACGGCGTGCGCAGAACAGGAGCAGGCAACATGACAACGATTCGGCACGGCACAAATGACGTTGGCGGAATACCGCGACCTGGGCCGGTTGGACGACGGCGTGTGGGAGCTGGCCGAGGGAGCATTGTTCGAGATGGCGCCGCCGAATTGGGAACATCAGAGTTTGATTGATTTTCTGGTCATGATGCTCAACACCTATCTGGCAGCATCCGATCCTCTGCCTGGTTGGGCCTACTCCGGGATTGGCGTGGTCCTGTCTGAGTCCACCGCGCCCACGCCGGACATGGTGTACGTGCGCGCGGACCGGGGCCACTTGATTCAGGGTAGCTTCGTCGAAGGTGCACCGGACATAGTCGTTGAAGTGATGTCACAGGACCGGCGGAGAGATCTTGGTCATAACACGGGGTTGGTATGCGAAGCCGGCGTGCCCGAATACTGGATAATCGACCCCGTGTCCGACACCATAAGCGTGCTGGAAGTGGCCGGATTCCAATACGAGGAGAGGGCCGTATTGGGTCGGGGCGATATATTGACCACGGCGGCCATACCCGGGTTTGAGTTGGAATTGGAGCGGTTGTTCGGCAACCCGGGCGGACCTGCGTCGACTTTAGAAGTGGCGATTCAGTGTAGTCAGTTGCGCGCCGGCACGATGAGTTCTCCAGAGCAAACGGGCACCGCCGACACAACACGGTACGACCGCGCGCCGGTTCACAGACTGGCATCAAGCTGGCGGAATTGCGGGAGTTGGGTTTACGGCTTGAGGATTGCCTCGACTTTTCGGCCAGCGTTAGCCCGCTGGGACCGCCGGATGGTGTGGCAGCGGCAATCGCCGCCGTCGAGCTGGCAGCCTATCCAGACCCCCACAGCCCTGGCGCTGACCGAGGCAATTGCTGAGCATCACCGCGGCGATGGCGTTGCAGTTGGCAACATCATTGCCGGCAACGGTTCCACTGAGATAATCCACCTGCTGGCGCGCGCGTATGTTGGCTCGCCGGCGGATGGTGTAGAGCCGGCGGCGCTGTTGCTCACGCCGACCTACAGCGAGTACGGCGGGGCAGTGGCCGTGTCGGGCGGCCAGGTTCATACCCTTGACGCCACCAGGCACTCAGACGGCTTTGGCTGGGATGTTGGTCTTACCGCCGAGCGCATCCATTCCGAGCGTCCGGCGCTGGTGTTTGTCTGCAACCCCAACAACCCGACGGGTGCGCTGATTGGCAGCGCCGACCTGCGGATTCTGGCGGACGTTGCCGCCCGCGTCGGTAGCGTACTGGTAGTCGATGAAGCGTACATCAACCTGTCCGACCGGCACGCCGAAGCCAACGCGGTGTCGCTGGCAGCGACCACCCAATCGTTGGTCGTGCTGCGATCGATGACCAAAGACTACGCGCTGACGGCCCTGCGGTTGGGATATGCCGTGGCCGGCGACTCGGTAATCAGCCGTTTGGCAGCGTTGCAACCGGACTGGAGCGTGAACGGGCTGGCGCAGGCGGCTGGCGTCGTGGCGCTCGCTGATGGTTGCTACCTGGAACGGGCGCGGGCTGCGGTGGCGGCGTCACGCGAGTGCGTGGAACAACGCTTCGGCGAGTTGGGTATTCGCTGTTACCCAACGGCGGCCAACTTCGTGCTGGCTCAGGTTGGGGACGCGGCGGCGCTGTGGGACCGGCTGGCCCGCCAGGGTATTTTCGTCCGGGACTGCACTTCGTTTGCTTGCCGGATTGTGATACGCATCGGTCTGCGTCCAGTGGAAGATTGCGTGCGGTTGGCCGATGCGGGGCGAATGTTGTGAAGTCAACTTCGCGTGAAGGTCAAACTTTGTGCAAGGAGCAGCATGGGTATCATTATATTACCCGCCACGGGGAGACGGAATGGAATGCCGAGGGCCGAATCCAGGGGCACACCGACGTGCCGCTGTCGGAGCGGGGGCCGTGAACAGGCGAGATGCTGGCCCGGCGGCTGGCCGGCGTGCGTATTGACGCCGCCTATTCGTCGGATTTGAGCCGGGCAGCGGAGACCGCCCGCGTCGCATTGGGCGAGCGCGATGTACCGCTGGCATTCACCTCGGAATTACGGGAGTACAACAAGGGCGTGTTTGAGGGTATGACGGCGGCGGAATATCAGCGAAAATTCCCCCACCTGTTCGAAGCCTCTATGGAGAACGACCTGGATTTTGCGCCACCGGAAGGCGAAACGATTCGCGAAACCAGCCACCGCCTGGGCCGGATTGTCCAGCAGGTGCGTGAGCAACACCTGGACGAAAACGTGCTGATCGTTGGGCACGGTGGCAGTCTGCGGGCCGGCCTGGTATCGTTGCTCGATTTGCCGTTGGAGGCCAACTGGAAATTCGTGATGCACAACTGTTCGCTGACGGTCGTTCACACTTACCCCAACAACTGCGTGCTGCACCTGTACAACGATACTTCCCACATCGCCGGCGCGGTGCGGGCCTATTGATGATCTTGCTATAAGTTATATCGTGGCACGTGACACGAAGTGTATCAATAGCTGTGGTTTCGCGCATTCTAACCGCGCCGCCGATTAGCGTGGCGGTTCCGAAGAGGTGGATGGTATGAATCTTGATAACAGGCAGATACCAAGGATGGGAGCAACTGGCTTGTTGCTGTGTGCGCTGCTGGCGGCGGCGCTCCTGGCCGGCGTTGCCTGTGGTGGCGATGACGAGGCTGCGACCGCGGTGCCACCGTTCACCGTGCCCACCGATTTGCCGAGTCCTGAGGCCGTGACATCTGCCGCCGTGGGCAGCGAAGCCACGGCCGCTACGACGTCCGCATACTGGCCGGGGTCCGAAAACCTGGGCACCGGAGGACGTTAGCGGGCTGGAACGAGTAACCCAGGAAACTGGTGGCCACGCCGTTTTTCCCGGAGCACGAGCAGGTGAACACGGGCGACCCCAGGGTTGTCGAGATACGGCTGGAGGTAGAGGAAAAAGAGATTGAGATTGCGCCGGGCGTGTTTATGTGGGCCTTTACCTTCAATGGTTCCGTACCGGGCCCCATTATTGTGGTCCACGAAGGCGACTACGTGGAGATGACGCTGGTCAATCCGTCCAGCAACGAGTTGCTGCACAACATCGACTTTCACGCTTCTGCCGGCGCGCTGGGCGGCGGTTCCCTGACCCAGGTTGGGCCCGGCCAGGAGGTGGTGCTGCGGTTCCGGGCGACGAAGGCCGGCGCGTTCATCTACCACTGCGCGCCGGGCGGCACGATGGTTCCGTGGCACGTGGTCCACGGTATGAATGGGGCCATTATGGTGCTGCCGCGCGAGGGTTTGCGGGACCCGGCTGGCAACCCGATCAGCTATGACCGTGCCTACTACGTTGGCGAACAGGACTACTACCTGCCACGGGGCGAAAATGGAGACTTAAGCGCTATGACAGTCCATCCGCGTCGATGGTGGATGACCTGGAGGCGATGAGATCTCTGGCGCCGACCCATATTGTGTTCAACGGGGTTACCGGAGCGCTGCAAGGTGCCGGCCAGTTGACCGCCAACGTGGGCGAGAACGTGTTGATAATCCACTCGCAGGCCAACCGCCAGTCGTATCCGCCACCTGATCGGCGGGCACGGCGACTACGTGTGGGAGCGCGGTGGATTCAGCAGTCCGCCGGCGGTGGACCTGGAGACGTGGGTGATTGCTGCCGGTTCCGCCGGGGCGTCGATACACACCATCCGGCAACCGAGAACCTACGCCTACCTGTCGCACAACCTCATCGAGGCGTTTGTCTTCGATGCCAAGGCGATCTGGTCGCCGAGGGAGAATGGGACAACGACCTAGATGTGACAGTCAGAGTCGCGCGGGCAAATTCAATGCACTATTATAAAACCGGAAGAGGGTCGGATACGGAGCGTAGTGCATGCGGAGCTGCGCTCCTTGTCATGAAATTTGGAGGCATGGCCCTTGCTCGAGCTCTGGGATTGCACCCTCACCTCGGGCCTCTCTAGTGCGGGGGATTTCCACCCTCACCCCAACCCTCTCCCATCAAGGGAGAGGGAGTATCATGTCCTTCAAATCACCAGGGAGAATATCACCATGAGCACCGCACCGGTCTATACCTATACCTACGACCACATCCACGTGCGAACCAAAGACCCGGAAGGCATGGCCGGCTTTTTCGAGACCATGTTTGGGGCGACGGTCTGAACCGCATCCAGAGCGACGGCGTGCCCCGCGTTGATCTGGATGTGAACGGCCTGGCAATCTTCATCGCCAGCGTGGCGCCGGAGGAACACATCGACTCGAATCCCAGCGACCCGCACCTGGGCCTCGACCACTTTGGGTTCCGCGTGGATGACATCGACGGTGCGGTGGAGGACCTGCGGGGCAAGGGGGCGGAGATCTACGTTGAGCCGCGCACCATCCGGCCCGGCGTGCGTATCGCCTTCGTCCGGGGCCCCGACGATGTTCGCATCGAGCTGCTGCAGCGCGACGGCTCGGGCCTGATAGAGCCGTAACCGGGCTGGTGGCTCCTAGAACCGGCGCGTTCGCAACCAAGCCCAGAGGCTCAGCGCGGCCAGCACAGCGCCCACCCCTACCAACGCCCACGCCACGCCCTTGATCAGAAAGAGGCCCACCGGCGTCAGCAGAAACAGGCCCAGGCAAAGCAGGCCCAAGCCGCAACCAAACGCGCCCGATGGGCCGGATGCACGGTACATCATGGGGAGTCGCGGCGGTCGCATCGGAGGTCAAGCCGGCCAGGGAGTCGGTGCTTGGCCTGTTCGCGGACGCTGCCCTCCTGTCGTAGTTTCTCTTCTCCAGGTGAGTGCGCACGTTGCGGCCGGCGGCATCGCGCAGCGACTTGCGGAGGTTGCGCGGGTAGACGGCGGCCACAATTGCGTCCACGGTGGATGCTCCGCCGGCGATTGCAGCGAGCACAATCCTGGTCCTCGCGACCCTGCCGGTGGGCAATCTGCTGCAGGATGCGCGACTCGCCCCGAACGATGGTGTTGCCGTGGCCGGGGCAGACGACCTGCCTGTGCGGCGGTGTGGCATGGCGGCTCAGCGAGGACATGTACATTGTTCAGTGTGCGCACGCTGGATGACGCGTTGCCAACGGTTGTCGCCGCTGAACACAGCACGCGGTCGGGCCGCAGGAAGTAGCACACGTGGTCTTCCTCGTGTCCCGGCGTGAAAAGCGGCCGCAGGGTCGCGCCGCCGCCCGTGGCAATAGATTCTCGAGCGCCGGAGGGCAACCACCGAGTCGCCGCCGAGGATGTGCTGCAATCGGGGCGCCAGTTTGGGGTGGCAACGCACCGGGCAGACCGAATAGCTCCTGCAACCGGTCCAGCCCACCGATGTGGTCGCCGTGGCCGTGAGTAATCAGGATGGCGTCGATGCGGGGCGACCCAACTCTTCCCAGTAGGCTGCGATCTGGCGGCGCCAGGCGTCGGTACGGGCTCTCGAAGCGATCATCACATGTGCCGGCGGGTACGCCACGAAGTAAATCTGGGTACCGCCCGGGTGCATTGCCCCGTAGGTGTTGGGGTCTTCCGCGATGTGAGTGCTGTAGACGTGGTCGGTGATTTGCATAGTTGGTCTCGCTGGGGAAGTATTTGTGGGGATTTCACCCTCTCCCTCTCCGGTCAAGGGAGAGGGGATTAGCCCGAGGGATCACCACTGTTTGGAGTTGATGTAGCGGAACGCCGCGATTGCGGCGGTGGCGCCGTCGCCGGCCGATGCTACCAGTTGGGATGCAGATTGCTGCCGGATGTCGCCGGCCGCGAACAGCCGGGTTGTGGTGTCTCCATAGTTAGGCCCACCGGGATGTGTCCCGAGTTATCCAGCAGCACCAGGTTGGCGACGGCGACGGAGTTGGGATCGAGGCCGACGTACACGAACAGGCCGTGGAGGGTTTCGACGGTCTCGCCGTCGGCGCTGCGCACCCGCACACCGGTTACGGCATCTTCGCCCAGGATCTCAACGACCTCGGCGTTGTAGCGCACCTCAATCTTGGGGACGCGGCGATGCGTTCCCGCAACACGCTTTGGGCGTCCAGTTCGTCGCTGCGGTGGAACAGGATGACCCGATCGGCGTACTCGGTTAGGGTCAGGGCCTCGTCGGCAGCAGAGTCGCCGCCGCCCACGACGGCAACGGTTTGACCCATGTACATCGGGCCGTCGCAGGTTGCGCAGTGGGAAACTCCTCGCCGGTTGAACTCTTCCTCGCCGGGGATGCCCAACGTGCGCAGCGACGAACCGGCGGCCATGATGACGGCCTTCCCGCGATAACTGTCGCCGCCGTCGCCGGTGATTTGCAGGTAATCGCCGTCGATGGTGATGTTAGTGGCCGTATCCATCAGCATACTACGCCGGCGTTCATGGCCTGTTCCTGGGTGGCAGGTCCGAGTTCGTAGCCGGCGATGCCCTGGGGGAAGCCCGGATAGTTCTCGATGCGCTCCAGGTTGATGATCTGGGCGCCGGCCATCATCTCCTCAACGATGGCGGTGCTGAGGCCGTGGCGGGCAGCATAGATGCCGGCGGTCAGGCCGGCCATGCCGCCGCCGATGATGATAACGTCGTAATTCTGATCGGGCACTGGTTTACCTCACTGGGAATCGGTTAGGTCAGGGAATTGGTTGGGGTTGGGAATTGGTCAGGACTGGGGATTAATCAGGACTCGGGATTAATAATGTAGTCGAAGATGCGCTGGCGCACGGCGAAATGGAAACCGGGCAGCACGTCCTCATCGCCATCAACAAATTCTGGATCCGGCAACGGCTCCGGTTCACGGTTGGGCCGGAAGATGGTTACGGTGCGGGCGTCCGCATCGATCAACCAGGCCAAGCGCGTGCCGTGGGAGATGAACAGGTCAATCTTGTTTACCAGTTCGGCGTCGCTGTTGGATGGCGATTTAATTTCGGCGATGAAGTCCGGAGCGAATTGGGCGAAGGGGCGGTTTTGCGGTTGCGGTAATTCGGCGCGGCGCGGCGGCGAGACCCACGAAACATCCGGCCCCGGGCGAGAACCGTCGGGTAAGCGGAAGCGTCCGGTGGGTCCGCCGGCAAAGCCTCCGAATTCTCTGGCCCAGATTGTCAGGTCGGTCGACAGCTGGGTTTCGTGGTAAAAGTCTGGCGAGCAATGCCATGATGAGCAAACGTCCTGTATTCGAGATTTCGTAAGTCTGCCCATCTTCCGCGTCGCGCTCGGAAAACTCTTCAAACCAGTTGTCCAGGTCGGACGTCGGCCAGCGACTTGCCAAACTCGGCCAAAGGGATTGACGCGGTGTATGGCTTGGCTCCCGACGGGCCGGGCGGGACAAGGGGATTTTGCCGAGTTCTGATGGTGGTCATGGTGATCCTCTGGACATTGGACGGCCCACCGTGTTCAACACCCCCGTGTTCATCACCGACTATGATCAATGCCGGCCGTGATCAATGCAGATGGTGTTTATCCCGCCGGGCGCCGGCTAATTGTACCATCGGCCACCTGACACGCCGACTGACGTCGGAAACAATTCGTCGCGGTGGTCAGTCAGCTAGCGTGCCACTGCCGGCCGATTGAGCAGGTTCGCTCGCACCACCAGGGCGTCGGGGAGCGTGGGCACGCCGGCATCTTCAGCGCCGACCGGCATTGCGATGGCCTGGGCCACTCTCTGGCGCGCGAGTTGGCAATATTCGGCGGAAATTTCCAGGCCGATGTATTCCCGTCCCTCAAGCGCTGCTGCCACTGCGGTGGTACCGCTGCCCATGAACGGATCCAGCACGACGCTGGCCGTGGTGGCGGCGATAGCGCGTTGAGCCAGTTCCAGCGGGAACGATGCCGGGTGCGGGTTGTCCCGATCCTGGCGGATGTGCCACACATCTCCAATGCCGCCAGCCTTGGGAGCCAGCCGGAACTTCGGGTTGGCAATCAGGTAAATTACCTCGTAGGTGGGCAGGAAGTAGCCGGGGTTGTGGTTGAATCCGCCGGAGCGTTGCCAGATGATTATTTGCCGCACGGGGAAGCCGTCCATGATGTCGGAGCGGTCTTGCAGTAATCCGCGCTGCACCCGCCACTTGTGGTTGTAGAAAATGGTCGCCCTCGGGACGCGAGCGCCCGCAGCATCCCTCGCAGACATTCCGTGGCCATGACCACGTAGTCATCGTGAGGCATACAGTCGCCTGTGGTCGGCGCTACACCACGCATCAGAGCCGAGCGAGACCACTTGCCGCCGTTGCCGTTTTCATTCCGTGCCAGCTGCGGTCTTCAGACAGGTTGCTGTACGCGGGGAGTACCACCAGGTCACGAGCGGCCGGCATCGGCGACACAGTTGCAGGCCAGTCGACCTGGTGGATCTGGTTTAGCCAACGGCGCATACATTTGGTCGGTTCTATAAAAGTAAAGTGAACCAGCGCAGTGAACCTCAAACCGTGCAACGTATGGCATAGAGATGGGCCTGCAACTTTGGCGGATGCTGACCGCGCCGTCGGATCACGCGTACCACGCTTAAATCTGTCATTGCGAGGAGACATAGCGACGTGGCATACTCGTCGCGTAGCAACGAGCGGTCGCCGGACGTGTGTTCATCCTCATCGAGCGCAGTCGTCCCGGCGGCCTGGCGAAGGACGACGCTTCGCATGACACAGTGGGTACGCATGAGCGCGGCGGGCCGTTGCGCGCCTGCTGCCACACGCCTACAAATGACGCCGCAAGCATAGTTCCCACAATATCAACGTCCCCGCCCTACGGTGCAGCAATGCCCGGCATTCATAAGGAGAATGTGTCATGCCATCGAAACGTTATCTCCGGCTCTGGACAACATACTAGACATGCGACGCTCCCATTGAGATATGGCATCCGCGTTAGGTGGCGGCGAGGGCGCGGAAGGGCCGGATGTGGTGGAGCGACGGCGTCTACCTGATGTCAGCGACACCACAACGACCGCCGGATGCGCTATACGCGGGCAGCGGCGTACCGTGACGCCGACGGCTGGTGAACCGTCACACGGTCTGACACGGCAGCAGACCAGACGAGTTTGTGCGTACTGGCCTGGGGCGCTGGTGTGCGGCTGCGAGCACGACGGCCGCGCGTGACCCGACTTGAGGCGCGACGGTCGACACCGTGCTGGCCAACAGTTCAGTCGCAGCTGAACCGCCCAACGACGTCGGTGGTGAACGTCGACGCAGCACCTATTCACGATCCGATGGCGTGGACGCTTACGACGACCCGTCAGCAATGGGACAGACCATCTCTGGAGTCTTTCGTCTGTCCGCCGACTAGGCACGCTGACGCTGCTGTCGGCCGACTTCGTGTGCACAAACGGCTCGCCTTCTCGCCCGACGAGAGCATTCTGTACGTGACCGACTCACGCGGGCGTCATTCGGCCTCGACGTGCAGGACGACGGCACCGTGTCCCGAGCGACGCAGCGCATGTTCGCCGATATGCGCGGCGAGCGACGAGGCAGTGCCCGACGGATGAAGGTGACGTTGAAGGAAACGTGTACTGCGGCGGCGCGGGCGGTCTGCACATCATGACGCCGGCGGCGAGACACGGGCATGTCGCATGGCCTAGCCGGAGACCACAAACCTGTGCTTCGGCGGAGCGACTGGAAGACGCTGTTGTTACTTCACCAGCGCAACACACCGTGGGCAGGCGTGCGTCAAGATTGCGCCTGCGGTCGCTCACCGGCAGGTGGTAATTTCGTTCAACATACGATGCCTACTCCCATCAAGGGAGAGGCCACACAAATCAACAGGAGGCAAGGAAAGAAATGCGTGTAATCCGTATCGCTAACTTGTAGAGCTGGGCCGCTGGGGACCGCGCGCGCGGTGCCCGGTTGGACGCGGCGAGTGCACCGCACCCGCCAACCATCATCACTGAAGGAGAGAGTGACTTTTTCACGCACCAAGCGTGGTCAACTTTCAAACCGGCGCACAGACGGGTGCACGTCACAGCCGCGACCAAATCCTGTAATCACCCCGGCAACGAACAGTGGACCGACGAAACCTCAGGAGATTGCGGTCGGCGTGGCGACGTGTTGCAGATCAAGGCGGGTGAAAACCACTGGCACGGCGCCACCGCCACGGCTACATGGGCACATGCACGATCACGGCCAGGCGACAGTACCGCAGCCGATAGGTGTCGGCGTCTGCATTGCGAGGAGCGGAGCGAGTAGTGGCAATCCGCTGGGGTGGCCCCTGACTCCCCGACGACCGTGATTGCCCGACGAGAGTGCCGCAGCTTCGCTCGCAATGACGTGAGGAAAACAAGAAGGAAAACAAAGAAATGGACCTGATTGACGAGATTCTCGAGAACGTGAAAACCATTTTCGCGAGGTAGTTCCCCGTTGACGCTCCTGGGGCACTTCTCATTTTTCCCGCGGGCTCCCCCGCTCGTTTGGGCACCCCACTGGGGGGGGGGCCACGTGGGGGGGGGGGGTTGTGACGGGTTAGGTGGGGTGTCCGACAACAGGCCGGGACAGCAACGGTGTGTATCGGCCTACATGACGAAGTCCCAAGGGTATCGCATCATACGGTGAACCGGCGTTGAACGGCGCACCGTGCTGGGCGAGCAGTCGTACAACGACATCCTGGAGTACAGCATCGGCAGCGGCGCAGCCAGTGCGGCAGTACGAACCTGGTGGACGTGTTCCGTCGCACGCGAGTTCGCTGGCGCGGTGTCGACGACGCGGTCGCGGTGAGCATCGGGCGCGCGCATGCATCTGATGACAGGACGGCGTGGTGACGAAGAGCAGCCGCACGAGCGCGCCGCACGCCGGACTGGGAGTCGGATTGGACGACAAACGACTGCACTCCTGAGGCAGCACCAGCGGCGGCGGGGGTAATCGATGAAGCTTGTATGGAACATATATGCTAAAATCATCGCTAGTCAACTCACACAGCGCATCGACCCACAAACATTAACTGACGCAATTTCCAACGCAATCGTAAATGTGGCCAAGCCCAAGAGTGAAGAGCTTTTTGATGGTCTTGCTCCCGAGCAGATTGCCGCCAACTTGTGCACCGCTTTCAATCTTTGAGGGACGATCAGCACCGGCAAACGGAAAGCGGACCGAATCACGACGATTGGGTGTTGCTTTGTGCTACAGCATTGGTACGTACCGGCGCGAATCCATTCGGCGTATAGAACTTTCAGACCACGTGCCAATTGAAGACTCGCGAATCCGAAGGATTGGGCCTGCGGCCTTCAATCTCGTAGACTCGGGGGCGGTACGTAGCTGGCCAAATGGGTATGGCGTTGCACCTGTGCGGACATCGTCTTGGTGGGTACTATTCGAAATATCCTTGCCTGGAATCGCGGTGGGTGTGCTCTCACTAGGGCTAATCGACAATTGCTAACCCCAGATGACAGAGGCTACCAAGTGCAGGGCCGACAGACGACGGAGAATACAAGCTCCTGCGATCATACGTGGGGCAACTCGCGCCACTGCTACAGTTTGTCTGAAGGCACGCTCAATCAGGTTGCGCTCACGATACAGTCCCCGGTCGATTCCAAGGGTCCATCCGGTTTGACTTGTGCGGCCAAGACCGCTCCGCTCCCTGGTCCCGGATGAAGGCCAGTACGCCGGTGCTTCAGACCCTTGTCGGAGATGACGCACCCACCCAGCATCTCGATACCGGTCCGCAGAGGTATGGCCGGGAGGAGAATCCGACCGCTGACCACGCCGTAAGATGGAGACACGCACGGGCGCACATGGGCATCAGCCAACAGGAGATGAACCGTGGTGCCTCAGTCGCCGCGGGAGCGGCAGAGCCTCACTCTGGCTTTCTGCCACAGCACGCCTGCTGATGGGCCCGCACCGAACTATGGTGGAATCAATTCAAGTATTGTTGTCGGGGTCGTCAAGCAACAATTGAAGATACTTCCAAGATTCCGGGGCCTTGGGCCCCGGGCGGTGAAACGACGCTTTTTCAGTTGCCATAACCGGGGGCCAGGTCTTTCCACTGTGCGCCGCTGCGCAGCAACCCACAGGTTCGCGTTGACGAAGGTCCGGTTGTCCTTGGCAGGTAACGCCGCCCCATCGGGAGCCCCGGCATGACTCTTCACTGCCGCCATTGAGTGCTGCTCACTGGTAATTCATCACATACCTCCCGTCCACCACATTTGCTGCCAGAGTTTCACTGTACCTCCTGGTACTCTGTTCTGCCCTAACACCACAACCGGGTTTCGGTCAATGTTTTGTCGATTAGCC